>JAVTVY010012911.1:0-52197 GCA_036873755.1 Hanleya hanleyi
ATCGTGGTGTAAAACTCTCGTCTGTAGCGTGAAGAACTGGACAGGACCTAAGTTATACGATGTTGAACACACGATCAGTCTACTCCAATTAATCCAATCAGTTTTTCCAAGTCATTTCTTTACATTGTTGTCTCGGTAAAGAACCAGACTGTTACTTGAAATCTCGTCCTCTTGATGATTTGTTGATATGGATAGAAGAGCTAATTGCGGTAGTAGGAGACATTAAGAAACATTCAGCTCGGTCCAGATAAAAAAAAAACACTGTCATCGCTTGTTGTTGGGGAATCTGATCTGATCGATTCCTTGGCATATCAGAGACGCAAACAGTGATAAGGTATGTCGAAAGTATGATAGACAAATGTGGCTTCAATTCAAGTGGTGACAGTTCAGCGGCGAGTAAGATTAAGATGATACTAAAGGGATCAGTAATTTTTTGTTCTCCTTAATAACGAAGCACGGTGGAGTTCTGGTCGCTTTAAGGTTTTGACAAGTCAAGAGCATGATGAGGAGCTTAAGAAGATTTGACAAATGTGTAACAGTCAGTCGGTTGTACCGAATAAATACTTCAGAGAGACTCGCGGTAATGGCTGAAACTATTACCTTAAATTCCTAAGGTGTATCCAGATAAAAGGCTACAGGTCTTTATGTCGCCAGTACGTCCGCATGAAATCGCTGGACAAGGATCTGTCCATGTGGAGATTAACCAGAGAGCGTCGATTTTGAAAACCTTGGAAAACATCTGGACAATTAGGGCTTGTGCCACAGACATCTCTCAACGAATATATCAGTAATCAAGATCAAAGGCGTAAATGGAAACAATATATTTGTACGCTTCTCGGTGCGCTATAAGAACCCACGACCGGGCCCTTCAAGACATTGACAGAAGCTTACGCCAACAAGAAAACATTCGTTGTCACATTGTAACGCCCATGGATAACTTTTGAATGACATAGTGAAGTGGCATTGGGTTTGATGTATATAAGTAGTACAAGTATGAACACTGGGATTTCCTGGATTTCAACTTCTTCTTTATTAAACACGAAGTCTGTCCTAGCATTCTCAAGTGTATAAATGTACAATCAAACATGAGGTATATATATATGTACAGGGTATGATGAAGCCAATCTAATATAACAAAAATATATGGTTTACAAACAGTGGGGTATATACACTGCTGGAGAAGGACAGACATGAAAGGGTTATGGGGAATAGGGCTAAACAAGCAATGGTTGTGGTGGGTGGTTACAATGTAAGGGCTGGTTTAAATAATCTGATGTTGGATGGTAGTACGTGTGGCATGCTGGTTATGAAGAGTAGATATAAAAGTAGTAAAATAATAAATAAAGTAAGGAACAGTTCATAGAACATCTGCATGGCTTCCGCGTCTAATGATACAATGGGCACGCATGATGGGTACAATGAACGTCCGTTAAGATATATATGGTCTATTGTGGTGTGATCACATCTTTCCATGCATTACAGATTATCAGACCCTAGTCTCTGTTCATCTTGGGCTTGTGTTTTGCTCTTTCGATGGACTCCCTGATGAGGCGTGGTTTCTTCTCCCCGAGATTCGTAGCGAGGGTCTTGGATGGTGTGGCCTGTATGGTTCACAATATGGTCGGCTGTAGCAGATCTTTGTTTATTGGCGTTTCTAACACCAGATTCGTGTTCTTTCATGCGGATTGACAATGGTCTAGACGTTTCACCTACGTAAGATTCACCACAATCACACTGCACTTAATAAATAACACCTAATGTCTCCTATTCTACCATTGACTTTGATGTAAGATTTCAAGGGTAGGGCGCATTTGAACCGGACGTCTACTGGAGCCTGTTTTTGGATCAGTCGTTGAATTTGATGGCTGACTTGACCGATGCATGGAAGGGTGATGATGGCTGGACTGTCTGCTGGTTTGGTGGTGGTGCTGGTGATGGGGTTTAGTGCTTTGTCGATGGCATTGTTGATGCGGGGTGTCGGGAAGTGACTGAGTTCCGTGAAGACATTCTTCAGATGGGAGATCTCATCGTTGAGGCGGTCTGCATCGCATATGGTTTTTGCTCTCCTGGCCAGTGTAGCTACGATGCCGGAGTTGATTTTGGGTGAGTGATTAGATTTGTAGTGGATGTACTGGCCTGTATGGACCCGTGGGTTTTCGGTATACTGTTGTGCACATGAGGGTGTGACTAACGTCACAGGACCTACGAAGTAGGGTTTGATATGATTTAAGTCTGTAACTTGACCTAAGACGGACCATTAGCTGCATGCATCAAAGGGCGCCGCCTGGAAGACGCTAGTAGTATACAAAGGGTAAATTGAGTCAACTTGACCTCAGAAATTTGCATATTTTGTGGAGGTCACGTGGAGGTCACACAGCCAATGAGAAGCGAGTATTTTGACATCTGACCAAAAAGCTACCTCCAGCACAGGAGAGTTCCAAATTTGCATATCACGTGACCCAGGTCAAAGATGTATCCCTCCGCGGTGATGCGGTCATGTCTGGCGGTGATTCGGTCTGCTTCCGCGGAGAAAAAGTAGTCCCTAGATAAAATGGTCCGATGGGGTCGAGTGAGGTATCAAAGTGAAGCTTATGTGAAGGGGCATCTAATGGGCTGGGTGTGGGGTGGTCAAAATGGCGGCCTGTGGGTGGTGGTGGTGGGTTCAAAATGGCGGCGCAAGGGCGCAAACGAGGCGGTGGGGAGGTCACGGGGAGAAAAAACCCTCACATTATCCTCAAAAAAACCTCTAAGCCATATAATAATAATAAACATAATCTATAGGTGTTGTACCATGTTAATAACATCAGTCTAGCATCTGTACCACCCTAGGGTCGAGCGTTTATTGTCCCGTGTATCTCCGCAGAAAATCAACAAACAAAATGGCGGCTCCAGGATGGTGTGGGGATGCCCTTTCCACATCACGGCGTCGATCATAGCGCCATCTGCACACACTGACGCAAGGGAGACAACTCGTGTGGCCCAAGGATATGGAAATAGCCGTTTTGGAGCTAGGGGAGTTACTACTGGTCCAGTGGGGTCGAGTGATGTATCAATGTGAAGCCTATGTGAGGGGGCATCTGATGGGCTGGGTGTGGGGTTGAACTAGCGTCATTCTGCGCATGCGCGGTGGCCCAAGGGTATGGAAATAGCCGTGTTGGAGCTAGGGGAGTTACTACTGGTCCAGTGGGGTCGAGTGAGGTATCAAAGTGAAGCCTATGTGAGGGGGCATCTGACTGGACTAGTGGGTTTGAAATAGCGTCATTCTGCGCATGCGCGGTGGCCCAAGGGTATGGAAATAGCCGTGTTGGGAGCTAGCGAAGCCAATAATGGTCCAATGGGGTCGTATGAGGTATCAAAGTGAAGCTTATGTGAAGGGGCATCTAATGGGCTGGGTGTGGGGTTGAACTATCGGCATTCTGCGCATGCGCGGTGGCCCAAGGGTATGGAAATAGCCGTGTTGGCATGTAGGGGAGTTACTCATGGTCCAATGGGGTCGAGTGAGGTATCAAAGTGAAGCTTAGGTGAAGGGGCATCTGACTGGACTAGCGGCTCGGGCGTTGTCACCATTCTGCGCATGCGCATAGACGTTTTGGGATGTAGGGGAGTCCCTAATGATGCAATGGGGTCGAGTGAGGTATCCAAGTGAAGCTTAGGTGAAGGGGCATCTAATGGGTTGGGTGTGCGGTAGGAATATCATTCTGCGCATGCGCAGATGCAATGCGGGTTTGAACTATCAGCATTCTGCGCATGCGCGGTGGCCCAAGGGTATGGAAATAGCCGTGTTGGAGCTAGCGAAGCCAATAATGGTCCAGTGGGGTCGAGTGAGGTATCAAAGTAAAGCCTAGGTGAAGGGGCATCTGACTGGACTAGCGGCTCGGGGGTTGTCACCATTCTGCGCATGCGCATAGACGTTTTGGGATGTAGGGGAGTCCCTAATGATGCAATGGGGTCGAGTGAGGTATCCAAGTGAAGCTTAGGTTAAGGGGCATCTAATGGGTTGGGTGTGCGGTAGGAATATCATTCTGCGCATGCGCAGATGCAATGCGGAGCTCTCGTCCAATCGGAAGCGAGTATTTCAAATCCGTCACACAGCACTCGTCCAATCAGAAGCGAGTATTTTGACCCGGTGCATTATGGGACATATCCAAGATGGCGGCACGTATGTTCAAGATGGCGGTACATCCGGTGTCGAAAACTGGCCATTTCTGTCGGGATGTGGTCACCTAGTGTCGAAAACTGGACCCTGTATGGGTCCCGCTAGACGTGTTGGAGCTAGGGGAGCCACGAATGGGCCAATGGGGTCGTATGAGGTATCCAAGTGAAGCATTCGTGAAGGGGCATCTGATGGGCTGGGTGTGGGGTTGAACTAGCGGCATTCTGCGCATGCGCAGTCGGGCCGTAGTATAGAAATAAACGTGATGGGGTGTAGGTGGGCCCCTAGTGGGTCGATGGTATCGAGTGATGTATCCATGTGAAGCCTAGGTGAGGGAGTTACACTAGGGTGTCGTTTCCATTCTGCTGCGCAGGTCACGTGTGGGTTGTGACGTCACTTCCGGGTTTTTCACTAAAACTACCTCCAAACATAGAAGAGTTCCCATGTTTCCTCTTAGACGTCCGTATGTTCAACCCTCCGGGGTGTTCCCCCGCCCCGGCGCCCCGCAGCGCGCGCGCGGGTTCTCCGGCCGCAGCGCGCGCGTCATCCCCGGCAGTGCCCGTGCGGACGCGGATCAAAAGGTCAAAGGGTCACCTCCAGGTCAGACGGTCCAATGTCCAATGAGACAATGTTGCGGCATCGCTATAGTCAGAGCTTGAGCACAAAAAAGGGGATTCTAGATGAACCTGGGAAAGATGGGCAGTTCCATTTGGACCAATCAGCGGTCGAGAAAAAGAGCCAATCAGCGGTCGAGAAACAGAACCAATCAGCGGTCGAGCAATCAGCCAATCGAATTGGGGTACTCACGGTGTGCTTTCGCTGACGTCCGCGCCTACATCCGGGTTCTTGTACACCCGGGTAATGTTTTCTGGACATGGATGGGTTAGCTTTGGCTCCACTCTAGGCCACTGATTGGCTAATACGGTGTTCAAAACCAGTTTCATGCATTATGCTCATAGAACTTATAGTAATAATCTATACGTGTTGGACGAGTCTCTTCACTCACCGTATACACGTACCTCAATGAAATGCCCGCTCCAAACTTGGACCAAAAACACGTACTTGGTCTGTAGGCTGATTTCATTGGCTCTCTATTTTACTATAGTGCTCTTGCATTCTAACCTTGATGGGTTACCTAGAACTTATAGTCATAAACATAATCTATACGTGTTGGACGAGTCTTCACTCACCGTATACACGCACCTCAATGAAATGCCCTCTCCAAACCTAGACCAAAACACGTACTTGGTCTGTGGGCTGATTTCATTGGCTCTCTATTTTACTATGGTGCTCTTGCATTCTAACCTTGATGGGTTACATTTTGGCCCCATCCTACACCACTGATTTCAGTTGGACTGAATCTCCACATTGGGCATTGATGCATTAGGAATAAAACACACAAGACAGGGTTTTTTGGTGAGATCTCATTTTTTTTATTCAGTGAACAACAACACGTGAGGACAACCACGTGAAAACTGAAGCCCAGAACAAGGGGCTTGTAATTAATTGAAGCCCAGAACAAGGGGCTTGCACATTGAAGCCCAGAACAAGGGGCTTGTAAACTTAAGCCCAGAACAAGGGGCTTGTAATTAACTTAAGCCCAGAACGGGGCTGTACGATGGTAGATAAGGGTCTTCCCCGGCATCGATGGTACAGGTAAAACAAGCAATATTGTCCGCACACGCCACTGGTCAGGCTTTGCAACGTTTGACTGTTCCAACACCACGTCTCTGTGCCTTGATCCATGAAGTCTGTTAAATCGGGATGGAGGGGTGGCAGGCCGTACGGGTCAAAGTATTCGCCCTGCTGTTCTGTCAAGTACACGGCCACCCAGTGTTCACCGGGCCGATCCATCGGGTCCGTGTTGAGAACGTAAGCAGCAGGATACATACGGTCTAATGGAAACACATCTCGGGCGAACACCCCTTGAAAGACCATACGTGTCTCTGGGTCATTCTCCAGCACGGTGTTTATCTGGTCTGTATCCATGTTAGGTGGAGAAGTCACACAGGACGTTGCGCGCCTTGTCCACTTGAATGATGTTGTCAAACTCGGCGTAGCAGATCACATTGACGGTGGTCGCCAGGGCTCGTGCAAAGTGGATTTCCAACCGTAAGTTGCCTTGCTTGGCCAGGGCCAGCTGATGGTCGTTCTCTAAGGTGGGGGTCAGATCGAAACAGAACAACGTGTATCCGTTCCCGTAGTCCTCCCGACTGATGAAATTCCCTTCGTCCTGGTTGATTTGACCGGTGGCTGTAAACAGGCTCTGATAGGCTCGAATGAAATTCCTCCGCCCAAAGTTCGGTGTTAAGGCCGTGGCTGGCACCTGTTGTCCATCCACATGCAGGGCCACAAAATTGATGCCGAAATGTTGAAAGTCAAACGGATTCTCTGGGTAGGCTCCGCTGAAACTGGTATTTTCCACACAGGCCAGGATCAATCGCTTGGGTAGTTCCCCCAGGAACAGGTTTTCTTTGTTGGCGCCCATATTTCCAGCAGGCACAGAGAACACTTTGGTTTGTACACGTCGGATAGGGTACTGGGCTGGTTTTGTTTCCAAGGCTTTCATGTGTCCCAATTGAACGGCTGGATTCGGTTTCACTTTTCGGACATACAGGACTGCGTCTTGGATGACAATCTTATAGTCCGCTGCATGCCCCTCTACGTTAGTGGCCATCAAGGCGAAGGTCGGAGGCGCCCGTATCAGTCGGATTTTGATGGGGATCTTGTTCAAGAGGTACCGGTCTTGCATGAACATGTCTGCGTGCAGTCGACCCATCATATCCACCGAGGCATTGTTCGCAGTGAAAGCCTTCCGTTTGTTATATCCCCCATTGTCCACCGTGTCCATGTGCTCGGGCGTGTCCTTGTAGAATAAAGCGGTTGTCAGCTGAGATTTTTTAGCCTCTCGGCCATACGACAACAGTGTCTCGATGTAGGCTCGATAGGGGTACGTGTTGGTGGAGTCACTGATGAGTTTGTCGCTGAGAAAAATATCCACCTGCTGAAACATCGAGTGCAGCCAGAGATTCGTCGGGCCCACCGTTGCTTGGTCAGCGATTCTGGTGCCAGCTCCATTGACCACCTTGGCTTTCACATACAAGTAGGTATGGGCTAAATCCACATAGGCCGTATCCGCATTACTGATGGTGAACTCGATGGGCCCGGTTTCGTTGATGCTGGAGAGCGGGAAATGCTCCACCCATAATCCTTGTTCGACACTGGTCTGTATGGGCGGCACGGTCCACAAATCAAATTCACTGTTGGTGGAGGGGCAGGACTCGGCCTGGATCAAGGACATGTTTTAAGAAAAGATATCCTTTGTCTTCTTCGATGTGCGTCGTCGCTGGGTCGGTCGTCGACTGGTGCGTGGTCTCGGTGGGGCAGCTCTTTTATTCCCTACGGTGCGTTGTGCTTTGGCCACCAAGACGCCTCCCGCTTCTTTGGCCCGCCGTTTCAAGGATTCTTTGGGTGCCGTACCCCCCAAGACATCACCGGCCACTTGCAGTCCACTGCGTACCGCTTGTTTGCCCATTGCTTTCACCCCACGCGTCACCAAGGGCAGGAACGTTTTCACAATGCTGCCGAGTATGTTCCCCAGTCCATGTCCTCGTTGCATGCGTGCACCGCTAAAGACCGGAAAGCCACCCCCGGCCTGTTGGGCATAATAGTCGGCATAGCTGCGTGCATCGCACTCGTAAGGTACTTTCATTATGCAAAGTGGGGAGCACGTGCTTGTCGAAAATGAAGTGTCAGCACCACTTTTCCTCGTTCGAATGCCACCGGTCGTCCCGTGTCATCTCTTATATCCACCGTGATCGTGTTGATGTCAGTTTGTCGTACGGGCAAGTAGAGCATGTGGGTGAAACTGTGGGTGACTTGACCTCCATACGTCTTTTTAATGGGGACCACCCGTAACAGAGGTGTGTTGATATCGCCCACGATGTGGTTGTCCACCACGTCCGAGTAGACGTAGAGTCCGTACATACCCGACTTCATATCCATCGGCATCTCGCCATGGTGTTCGGTGGGACCAGCGAACGTCTTTAGATCGAAACCCAGCATTTGCTGTAGGATAGGACTCAGTACGACACTCGCCTTGCCTGTGACGATAAGCTCTGCCTTGTCGTTGTGTGCGTTGTAATCGAAGTCCACGTGATTCTTGAAGGGATAGGCTTTGATGGGTTTTGAAGTATTCGTCACCCCCCGTAGCGCCTTATAATGCAACAGTCTTGACAGCCCACCCATGAACTCTTTGGGGGTATCGTATTGGCCTTCGGGCAGGGTGAGTCGGGTGTTTTTGCCTTCGTAGGTCACCTCGTACCACACTTCATTGGCTCGCACGTTGTACCACGAGTAAGGGTATTGGATATCCACGAGGCCACATTCCCAGCGTCCAGGTAAATGCAACGGTTGCGGTAACTGGGTGACGTACTTGGCCACGGTGTTGTCAGGAAACACATCCAGCGAACTGTTACTGGGTAGGGTGAGGTAAAACATGGCGACTGAGCTGTCCTGCTGCTGCTGTTGGTTTTAATAGGTGTTCCAGGCCTTGGGCGGTTGTGTCCGGCGTCGTGTTCGTCGCGTTGACTTACTACGTGTCACGGCTCTGGAGATGTGGGGTGTCCTGATCGAGGGTGGTTTTTTAAAGGTCTGAAAAGAAGGTGCCCGTTGTGGTGGTGGTGGAGTTTTGGGGGGTGACTCCGGTTCCCAGTCGGCTTCCCAAGAAGGTTGTGGTGAGAGTCGTGGTGCACGAGTCGGTGAGTCACGCTGCATAAAGGCCCAGCGGTGGAGGTTCCCCACCAATTCCTGTGGTACATGCATGTCTTTCAAGCCTTGAGCGAAGACCTCCCATCCTCGAGGATCCGTGTGCGATCTACGTTGACGCATCAGGTCATTCACTAAATCCGTCATGTGGGTCCCGGGGACCACCTGATTCTGTACCAGGAGTTCGCCTTTATCATTCCAAGTCATGTTAGGATTCTGTTTCATCCGTTGTAATACCAGGCCAGCTTGTTTCTTGAACGATGCAGGTACACTCTTCAGCACTTCGTCTTCCACCCACTGTGGGGCTGTGGGGGCTACCCCTGGTAATGGCGGCTGTTGGAACGGTGCTGAGGTCGGCGGTCTGTCACGTGGTGGTGGTGGTGACGGTGGTGGTGGTGGTGCTGTTGCTGGGGTAGAGAGGGTTTTGTATTGGTCCATGAACGTCATGTACCGTTGAAGCCTCTCATTGTACCGTTGTACTTTCTCACTGTCGCTTAACCCCGGTCTCTGTAAGATCTGTTGCATCTCTCCATCGAGGGTGTTTATGGTCTTCACCGTAGGTGGGACAGGGTAGGGTGATTGGAGGTTTTGAAGGAACCGTGGTTCGACGAGGACCATTTTTTCGTGTGGTTCATTGTCGGCCGAAGAGTCCACCCAATACTGGACCCAACACAGAAGCGGCCAACGGTGCTAAGATGGCCCCGAGAAAGCCGCCTTTCTGTAACACCTTTTTCTTTTGTGTTTGAGGGACCCGCTTATGGACTAAGGTTCGGAGACCTGTCTTATGCTTGGCCAACTTGGTCTTCTGAGCCGGAGTCAGTGGTACGTTGCCTTTTAACAGGTTGTACCCGATCTCGCACAGACAGCGTACAAGGTCAGGGTCCGCACCGCGTACAATGGTTCGGACTAACTCGGGTGGGGCCGTCTTCAATACACGGAGCGTGGGACCGTGCTTCCGTACTCGCGCAGACATCCTGTACAACTAATGCCAGAACCCACAACGCTGCTCTTTTTATCTACCTCAGAGACAAAGTCAACCCTGCTGTGGTATTCATTCTTTTTATTATTCCCCATCATCAAACACACAGACCCCAGCTGGGAGAGCCACTGCGGGTGTGTTTACATTATTTTTGCATGTACACGTGGTGGGCCTCTCCGGGAAAGATGCCGGTCCGTAGTCGAAGATGGTCGGGGGTGGCTTGCTTGAGGTCGAAGACCATATACCCGTGCTGAGGGCTTGTGGCATCTTTGAAGGCTTCCAACGCAAACGGTGTGCGGCCGAGATACATCTGTCTCGCCAGGTGCAGCAGTTGAGTGGTATCTCTCGGGTTTTTGAAGACCACCAGGTAGTGGGCATTTAAGCTGATATTCCGATGTTCTTTGTTTTTACTGAACAGATTCTGCACAATGTAGATGATGCTGAGCCGTCGATGATGGCTGCCTTTGGTAAAGAGTTGGGTGACCCGCGCATCCGTCTCCGCCATTAGATCATCCAGAACCACCAAGGTGTCGGGTTCCAAATCGGCCAGGTTGGGTAGGCCTTCCACGAACGTGATGTGGGCATTGCTGCATACGCTTCCTGCCATTCTCCGTAACACCACACGACTCGAGCAATAGGTGGGGTGATCATGCTGTCGGCGTGTTGAAGGAGCTTCCTGACGAAGTGCGTTTTGCCGGAACCCGTCGGTCCTGCGATGACGCAAGTGAAGGGATGCTGCCACCCAGGGTCCATGGTTCGAGGTGTATCCGTTGTCGTGGTAACCCGCTCTTGTAAATTTCGTACGAGTGAACTGGAGTGGTGGTGGGTACAACGTCGGTCGTCGTGGTCTGTTCACTGTCAGGGATGGTGCTGGGGGTGGGTACAACGTGGGTCGTCGTTGTCGGTTCACTGTGAGGGATGAAATCCGGTGGGTGTTCAGACGTAGTGGGCGTACTTGGTGTAGGTGTAGAGCTTACACTCGTTGTGGCTTGTACACGGGGTGTGGTGGTGGTGACTGGGCTCGATACGACTGGTGCTCTCTGTAGACCGGTTTCACTGGTGCCTGGTGTTCTCAGTTGGTTAAGTAACGTGCTGACATAGGCTACGTCGTAAAACACACCTCCGTACAACACACTCAGCAGGGTTAGCACTAGCACCACAAAGCCCACTTGTGCTTTGCGCGTTTTGGGAGACGCTGTGTTCAGAGGCAGCTGCTGTTGGTCCATAGCACTGTGGTCGGACGTGGAATGAAGGAGGACGGCAGTGGTGTCTGGCTTTATAGTCGTTTCACCTGGTTGGCCGCGACCCAGGAATTGAAGGAACTGGGCCAACCTTGCCATTTCACGAAATGAAACAGTTTGCCACGTCGACGTTCCGTTTTCAAAATCTGCTCCACCGTGTAGTAGTCTTGCTGTGTTTTCACAACAGGCTGTAATTCCGTCTCGTAAAACGTCCCCAGCAACGGTTCCCCTTGGAGATCTTCCAGTTCATAGACTCGCCGCTGTCGGGGTAGGCGCCGTTTAATCAGGAAGTGCTCATCGCTCCAGTTGGGCAAGTTACTTTTCTCGAACTTGCCCTTGACTTTACTGATCCGTACAGGGTCCCCGACCTTGTACACCGCCTTCGTCGTTCGCTGCGATGGCCTGGGGTACAAGACACGCCGGACTTGGGCTTCATTGCGTTGGGTCACGGTAATGGGGCTCTCTATACTCCGATGATAGGCTCGATTGTAACCACTCACAAGTTTCGGGAGAACATCGATGTACCGCCTTGTATTCTTATAGGTGAAATATTTATACATGCGGCCTTTGAATGTCCTGTTGAACCTCTCCACCACGGAAGCCTTGGTCTCGTTGTACGTATGGAAGAAAAACACCTTCTGTTTCTTGAGAAAGGCTTTGAACGGTCTGTTGAGGAATTCCGTGCCTTCGTCGGTTTGCAAATACAAAGGTTTGCGCCCGGTCTTGAAGATGTCTTTGAACGCCGCTATGAGATTCGCCCCCGTTTTCGACCGGATGGGTACCACTCACGCATATTTCGATAGGATATCGATGCACGTCAAGATATACCGATTCCCATCGTTGTGTTTGGCAAAGGCGCTCATATCGACCAAATCCGCTTGCCACTGGGCATCTATTCCTCCCACGATGACCCGGTTCCGTAGAAAATGGCGACGGACAGATCGATGTAAGGTATTGGTGTCTTGTCTTCTTAACCAATCTCGGACTTGGGCACGTTGTATCCCCTGGGGTTTGGCCGCTCGATAGATCTAGAGAGCCGACAATGCACTATAGGCCGCCGGACTGTCGGGACTGTAGTATAAGTTATCCAACACCTTCTCCCAGCGCTTCATGGTGACACAATGATGATGCACCTTGGCTCTATCGTTTATTTATAACGGGTATATCTTGGGCCGGAGTTTCTTTCTGATTTTCTTCATTGGCTTTCACAGTGTCCATGGTAAATGACCAGTCCAACTCGTCTGATGACCGCTTGATAAGCACTTCACCCACATCGACCACGGCATCTTCCAGTGCAGACCATAGATCAGGGTGAAGGGTAAAATGCACTGTACCCCCCATCTAGCCGAGCCAATTGAGCAAAGAAAGGGCCGCGTCGGATGTACACATCGTGACACAAGTGGATGAGGTCGCCGTCCAGTTCACCAGACAACACCCGTTTGAATTTGGTCCAGCCCTCCCGGGACAGACGAATGTGAGCTGGGCACGGTTGTGTAGGGTCCGTGTCTCCCACCACCTCCTCCATGATATCGACCTTATCCGCATACACGTGCAGGAAAACATCGGGGGTCAAGCTGAGATACGCCAGTATCATATGCTCCGCCATGGTCAGTACGTGAATGGTACCAGAGTTGACTGTTTCTCGTATTTATAGGGACAACCCCGTGAGATCAAAAGGATCAGGTGGTCATATCACTGGGCTGGTTGAGTGTAGCCGGGTAATCAATGGCATCGTCGTCGGGTTCATGTAGTTGTTCATTGGGTTCTGCCGCCGATTCTCTCAGGGCACGAGCCCACGCCAACTCGTCTGATGACCGCTCGTCCGGTGTAAACAGCTGGTCCACAATAGGCACCACTTTCTCCACGGCTGACCACAGATCGGGGTCTAGGGTGAAGCCTCGCGTAGGGTCTTGGTAGCGGCCCAGACGTGGGAAGAAAGGTCCACGGTATACGTAGATGGCATTGTCTATGTGGATGACGTGTCCGTCGAGCTCGCCGCTCAACACCCGTTTAAATTTGATCCAGCCGTCACGAGGTAGCGTCACCGTATTCGATACGGTCCCAGCGGGCGACCAGCAAACTCCACGGTCTTCCACCAGGGTGACTTTATCTTCATAGACGTGTAACCCCACCCGGGGTGTAAGGGGCAGGATGGCTCGTAGGATGGGTGACATGCTTGGTCCAATCACGATCGGTGAATGACACACACTCTGTCTCACCCTCGTATTTATAGTCCCACTGTCAATACCACAGCGCCAGGGTCAATAGGGCACAGACTAGTGTGAGGCCAACCAGCCGGCGCTGGTTCCGGCGTGAGCGCTCCTGGTCCATAGCGCGAGCATCAAGGATCGCTGTCATAGTCCAGTAGTGGTGAGTGATGGCACGCCTCTCCATCGAGTGCACTCTGTGGAGGACCGCTTCTGTGAACTCGTTCAGGATCTGGCGTCGTCCCTCGTTGTCGTCGCCATCTGCAAACATGGACCGGACCACTGCTCGGTAACCCGTGAATGAATTCACCACGGTGGCATGCTGTAAAATGCGAGTCGCATAGGGCTGGATCTCCGTCATGGCTCTGCAACCGTAGAAATGAAGGTGTGTGATCCCGAGGGACGTGTTTTGTAGACCAGGTCACACATGCGCGCCTAGCTCTACGGGTGTAGTCCGTGATACGTACTATTCTGATGGGTTAGTCCAAAATAGAGAGCAACAACAACAACAACAACACAGATTACAGATCAATCCTTTTATTATGCGTGAACAACATAGAAATGCATGTACTGACCTGTCTGTGGGGGTTTCCCACAATGGCGCTCAACTTCGTGTCTTTTCGGCTACGTCCGTGTCTTTTCGGGTACGTCCGTGTCTTTTCGGTAAAGTCCGTGTCTTTTCGGTAAAGTCCGTGTCTTTTCGGATCGGTGACGACCGTGTCTGTCATCCGGGCACTTCGCGTCTGCGCCTGCATTGGGTATGTATAAGGTTCTTCATACGCGCGCGCAATGCGGCTCAGTCGTACACCAGTACACCAGTCTCGATCCTCGACTTGGGGTAGAGTGTGCTAAAAATAGATTACCAGCTAGCGTGCTGTAAAAGGGAAGCGGCCTTGCCATTTCATCAGACACTCTATCAACCACCAAGATGTTCACTTGCACAACTTGCCAGAAGCAGTTTACTCGTCTAGATAATTTACGACGCCACGAGGCCTCCACCCACAACGATGGACTGTATACTTGTATAACCTGCGCACGGTCATTTAATCGGGAAGATGCTTTACTGCGCCATGAACGTTCAATTCATGGGCCACCCAAGCGTCCATGCGAGGATTGTGATCAACTCTTCAAACGACGCAGTCAGTTGCTGCGACACCAACGGTTGATTCATGGTCCGTCTCTACGGTTTGAGCGACAACTTCCTACTGAAGAGGAGCCACGGAAGGTGAGATCCAGTGAAGATAAGCCCGGGGAGACGAACGCCACTGGTGATGCGATGAAGGAGAGCCCGCCTATACCCACAGTTGAGAAGAGCCTGAATATCCAGCCGGACCCCAGCGTTACGGTTTCGAGTCCTGACAACATCGAACATTTTCTGGTGGAGCCCATAAATGTTCCTAGCGATCTCTTACAGGACAACCATCCAATCAGTGACATCGATCGGCGCCATTGGTCCATGACACGGTACTGTTTCCACCCTCAAGATATCTACAATTTCCCACTGACCAACCGCACCTGTCTACGCAGCTACGTGGAAGCCATCTTCAACGATCAAACTACGGCCTTTACATTGAATGTCGCTTTCGGGTACATCTTACGTCACAAAAAGACGGACCAGTTACAGTATTATTATCCCAGTGCCAACAACCATGTGTTTGACCAGCCGGTCACCATCATTAACCGGGGGTCACTAGAGACGATGCTGGACATACTGGACACCGTGGAACCCTTGAGATGGGCGCATCGTCAACGCCCTAACATTCAATGGGTGGTAGAGAGGGTAACCAATGTCACGTTTTTCCTGACCAAGCTGACCGATCACCCCCATCGGTTGAATGCGTCACCCGTGCACTGATGAATATCATGCCGTACACACACTCTATATCTACATGCTGCTCGCTGACTTGAGCTCAGTAAACCCTTGTACCTAATGTGACAATGTGTTAAATAATAAAACATGGTGTTTGATATTTCAATTTGTTTTGCTGTGAACATACTAAACATACCCAGGGCGGCTCCCCCAGCCTGGGTATGATGTAACATTGGGGTAATAAACTATATAAACATTGCTGAACTTGTTGTTATTCACGACAACCGCTATCCGATTGTATAATACTCCGCGCGCGTCACACACTTGCGCAGACCCACCAAACCACGTCCGAAGGTGAACGCCATTGTGGGGGAAAAAACACCCCCAGTACATCAACACACACAAACAAGTCTAGACATGTACCCAAGGTCACGCCCCATTCACCCCAACCGGAAGTGACGTCACAACCCCCACGTGACCTGCGCACATGGATACCTCATACGACTCCATTGGCCCATTCGTGGCTCCCCTAGCTCCAAAACGTCTAGCGGGACCCATACAGGGTCCAGTTTTCGACACTAGGTGACCACATCCCGAACACATCTTGAACATACGTGCCGCCATCTTGGATATGTCCCATAATGCACCGGGTCAAAATACTCGCTCCTGATTGGACGAGAGCTCCGTGGCGGATTTGAAATACTCGCTTCTGATTGGACGAGAGCTCCGCATTGCATCTGCGCATGCGCAGAATGATATTCCTACCGCACACCCAACCCATCAGATGCCCCTTCACCTAGGCTTCACTTTGATACCTCACTCGACCCCATTGCATCATTAGGGGCTCCCCTACATCCCAAAACGTCTATGCGCATGCGCAGAATGGTGACAACGCCCGAGCCGCTAGTCCAGTCAGATGCCCCTTCACATAAGCTTCACTTGGATACCTCACTCGACCCCATCGGACCATGAGTAACTCCCCTAGCTCCCAACACGTCTATTTCCATACCCTTGGGCCACCGCGCATGCGCAGAATGCTGATAGTTCAACCCCACACCCAGCCCATCAGATGCCCCTTCACATAAGCTTCACTTTGATACCTCACTCGACCCCATTGGACCATGAGTAACTCCCCTGGCTCCAACACGGCTATTTTCATACCCTTCGGCCACCGCGCATGCGCAGAATGCCGATAGTTCAACCCCACACCCAGCCCATTAGATGCCCCTTCACATAAGCTTCACTTTGATACCTCATACGACCCCATTGGACCATTATTGGCTTCGCTAGCTCCCAACACGGCTATTTCCATACCCTTGGGCCATCGCGCATGCGCAGAATGACGCTATTTCAAACCCACTAGTCCAGTCAGATGCCCCCTCACATAGGCTTCACTTTGATACCTCACTCGACCCCACTGGACCAGTAGTAACTCCCCTAGCTCCAACACGGCTATTTCCATACCCTTGGGCCACCGCGCATGCGCAGAATGATGCTAGTTCAACCCCACACCCAGCCCATCAGATGCCCCCTCACATAGGCTTCACATTGATACATCACTCGACCCCACTGGACCAGTAGTAACTCCCCTAGCTCCAAAACGGCTATTTCCATATCCTTGGGCCACACGAGTTGTCTCCCTTGCGTCAGTGTGTGCAGATGGCGCTATGATCGACGCCGTGATGTGGAAAGGGCGTCCCCACACCATCCTGGAGCCGCCATTTTGTTTGTTGATTTTCTGCGGAGATACACGGGACAATAAACGCTCGACCCTAGGGTGGTACAGATGCTAGACTGATGCTATTAACATGGTACAACACCTATAGATTATGTTTATTATTATTATATGGCTTAGAGGTTTTTTTGAGGATAATGTGAGGGTTTTTTCTCCCCGTGACCTCCCCACCGCCTCGTTTGCGCCCTTGCGCCGCCATTTTGAACCCACCACCACCACCCACAGGCCGCCATTTTGACCACCCCACACCCAGCCCATTAGATGCCCCTTCACATAAGCTTCACTTTGATACCTCACTCGACCCCATCGGACCATTTTATCTAGGGACTACTTTTTCTCCGCGGAAGCAGACCGAATCACCGCCATACATGACCGCATCACCGCGGAGGAATACATCTTTGACCTGGGTCACGTGATATGCAAGTTTGGAACTCTCCTGTGCTGGAGGTAGCTTTTTGGTCAGAGGTCAAAATACTCGCTTCTCATTGGCTGTGTGACCTCCACGTGACCTCCACAAAATATGCAAATTTCTGAGGTCAAGTTGACTCAATTTACCCTTTGTATACTACTGACGCTATATGCGTTATCTAAATTCTACACTTTCCAATCTACACTTTCAAGAAAGAACTTTATTGAACTGTAGTAAATAATTTAAACATTAGTATAAGGGAATATATGTTTACAGTCCAAACAACAGCTGAGATAATAATAATGTCTACATGTTTACAGGTTCTGCGTCACCTAAGTTGGTCAAATTTTCATCAAAAGCTTTTCATCAAAATTATGTCAGCTCAGAACTTCCTGGTAACATGCCCCTAATGCACGTTCATGGCAGTATATTATAAAGTAATGATCACCTTTCCATGGTCGTAGGAGGCATTGAGACATGTTTTGCCAATTTCGAGGTTTCTAGGTCACCTAATTAGGTCAGAAATTGGGTCGGAATGTAGGTTACATTGACCTTGACCCAATTAGGTGAGGTCACACTGACGTTGAACTAATTAAGCGCATTTCCATGGTCTCAGGAGGTATTAGCACATGTTTTTGTCGATTTCGAGGTTTATAGGTCACCTAAGTAGGTCAAATTTTCATCAAAAGTAGGTAAGCTCAGAACTTGCTGATAACAGTCCCTTGATGCACGTTCTTGTCAAAAACCAAGGTTCTAATGTCAACGGTTCTCCTTATTTTGCCGGAGAAAGGATTCGGATGGACTCACTGACTGACTGACTCACTCACTCATTACCGGACAATTTGCAAATGAGAGCCTACTTCGTAGGAACTAAGAATGGGAGATCATGGGGGTCACCAGATTCTTGCACAATGGCGAATGTATCATCCACTTTGCGGAACCAACACAGGGGTGCAAAGGGTGATGAGGCTACGGCTTGCTCCTCTAGGTTTGTCATGTATATTGCGACAACAGGGAACCCATGGGGAGACCATGAACCTGTACATAGAGCTGATTATTCCATGTGAAGTAGGTGGGTGTGATACATTTGTCAGCTAGATCCACAATGGACTCGCGGTGTAGTTTGGTCTGTAGGCTGTCTTTTGAGTCGTTGATTCGCTGACGTAAGACTTCGAGAGATTCTTTCCTGGGGACACTGGTAAATAGGTCTACGACGTCATACCTTATAAGGCGCCCTGTCGAGTTCAAGTTTTTTATGGCTTCGCAAAAGGTCCCGGAATCCTTGATGAATGACTGAGTCGCTGTACCCAGTGGGGCTAACACCTTGGATAAGTGGCGGGCAGTGTTTTAGTATACCGAGTTTTATGAGCACACTAGGAGTCTGGCTTTTACTGAATTTTTGTGTATTTTGATAGTTTCTCTGGCATATGGCACTGATGGGTTTTGTGTGTTCAGGTACTTGCGAAGTTTTTCGTTGATTTGGCTGGTTTCTTTTAGTGTTGACAGGAGGGCATTGTGTTCACGATCTAGTGTGGCTGTTGGTTTTTTTTGTAGTTGTCTTGTACGTGGTGGTGTCCATCAGTATTTTGTCAACCATTTTCTTGTATTTCTCTGTCTCTATGACTAAATGGCTTTACCCTTGTCTGCTGCAACTATACTGATGTCTTTGTTCCGTCGAAGTTCTTTCATCGCTTTTCTTTCCCCCTTAGTCCGGTTAATTGGTTGTTGTTTCCGTTTCTTGAGGAGTTTTTTTAATTTGGTGACGGAGGAAGTTCAGGTTTCCTCCGGCTAACTGCTAAAGTCCTGCTTCTATTTGGGTAACAAACTCTAGTTGCATGACATTGGAGGTTGTAGGTGTCAATTTTAATCCTTTAGCTAACAGAGAGATCTGATCGTCGGAGAGTTACTTGTAACTACCTTCTTGAGGTAGCGTTCTTGTACGGTCGGTTCGCGGGGGTGGTCCTAGTCTCGGTCATGGAGCTGGGAGTGGAAAGTCTGTTAAACTTATTAACCTGTCGTTCCTTGATGTTCTTGTTCAGTCGCTCTAGCGATTGCCCATGCATTTCTTTCGTCTTGATGAAATTTATAGGCTAGATGGATTCTTTTAAGGAAGTGTGCAGGTAGGCTACGTCGGTTTGCAGGTGTTGTTTCTTACTTCTATGGTGCTGTATCTATTCATTTACTAATCGTTGACTGGTTTCATGGACTATTTTCCGTGCTGCTGATGATTTGATCGGAGATCTCAGTTTTAGCCCTTTGATACGATATTGTTGTTACGGCATCTCAATAGTTCCGGAAAGCGGATGATACATTCGCCATTGTGCAAGGATCTGATGACCCCCATGATCTCTTCCAACACTTAAACAGCATACACCCTCGCATGCAGTTCACAATCGAAGTAGAAAATGACAAGCCACTCCCATTCTTAGATGTTCTGGTTGACAGATCATCCGGCCACCTGTGCACAACACGATACCGAAAACCCACCCATGCAGACCAATACATCCACTACAAATCTAATCACCCACGCAAAATCAAATCCGGCATCGTAGCTACACTGGCCAGGAGAGCAAAAACTATATGCGATGCAGACCACCTCACCGATGAGGTCTCCCACCTGAAGAATGTCTTCACGGAACTCAATCACTTCCCGACACCCCGCATCAACAATGCCATTGACAAAGCATTAAACCCCACCACCACCACCAGACAGTCCAGCCACCATCACCCTATACATCGGTCAAGTCAGCCACCAAATTCAACGACTGATCCAAAAACAGGCCCCAGTAGACGTCCGGTTTAAATGCACCCTACCCTTGAAATGTTACATCAAAGCCAATGGTAGAATAGGAGATAAAACACCCGACCCTGAAGGTGTTATTTTTAAAGTTCAGTGTGATTGTGGCGAATCTTACGTAGGTGAAACGTCTAGACTATTGTCAATCCGCATGAAAGAACACGAATCTGGTGTTAGAAACGCCAATAAACAAAGATCTGCTATAGCCGAGCATATTGTGAACCATACAGCCCACACCATCTCATGGCATCAAAGATCCTCGCTACGAATCTCGGGGAGGAAAAACCACGCCTCATCAGGGAGTCCATCGAAATAGCAAAACACAAGCTCAAGATAAACAGACCAGGGGCTGATAATCTCCAATGCATGGAAAGATGTGATCACACCACAATATACCATATATACCTTAACTGACTTTCATCGTACCCATACATGTGTGCCCAGTATACTCTATCATTAGACGTGGAGGCCATGCAGAGGCTCTAAGAACTGTTCCTTACTTTATTTATTATTTTACTACTGTTATATCTACTCTTCATAACCAGCATGCCACACGTACTACCATCCAACATCAGATTATTTGAGCCAGTCCTTAGATTGTAACCGCCCACCACAGTCATTGTTTGTTTAGCCCTATTCCCCATAACCCCTTCATGTCTGCCCATTCTCCAGCAGTGTCTATACCCCACTTTTTCCAGACCATATATTAGATTGGCTTCATCATACCCTGTACATAATATATATATATCTCATGTTTGATTGTACATTTATACACTTGAGAATGCTAAGGGCAGACTTAGCGAAACGTCGTATTTAATAAAGAAGAATTTGAAATCCAGGAAATCCCAGTGTTCACGCTCATGAATGACATCCAATAGGTAAAGAATGCGTGGCTTCTGCTTCATAAGAAAGAGATACTTACTAGAGCCATGTATGAAGTTACGGATGAATCAGCGCATCTAGATTCAACCGCTTGTAAGCCTACAAAAATGACGGAATGGGAGTAGATTTTCATGAACCAATCCACACGGACATAAGACGCGTTGAGATGTAACAGTTTAACGATCTTGAACAACTGACGTGCCTGTGGGTCTATAAAGCTGCGCACATGCGCATGTCCGGATTATTTATCATAAGAGAGAGAGAGAGAGAAAATAAACAAGTTTTCATAGCCACTCCATCACATCACACTCAAGATGGAGGATGGACGAGCCGCGCTGGATGTGTTTACAGCTCATGTATCCATGCTCTTGTCCGTATATCACAGACGGCTGCTGTTGTCCAATCAGAAGTCGCAATTTCAGAAACTGCCCTGTAACGGCAACATGTCATGGAACAGTTGTTTTTGAATTTTAACTACATTTTCCAGGGCCTCTTTGGGTGATAACCCCACGTACTCTTCCAAGCGACGCTTGTTTTTCATGATGGCTCGGTGCCTGGAATCGCCCTTCATTGCAAGCGGCAGCAGGATATGCTGTTCATAGATTGTTTTTTCCTGATGCGTGGAAGCATAGTGGTACGTACGCCTCTTGTAAATTATCCTTCCTTGCGATCAGCTTTCCACAGCAGCTTTCCGCAACCTTTCGGGATCGTATTGTAACAACGGCAAGTATAACTCACGCTTACAAGAGGCTTACAGCACTATGTTCAACCACATCAGAAATAGTCATGACGATGTATGAACAGGCTAGCCTGCTGTCGCTTAAAATGAAGGGCGATCCCAGGCACCGAGCCATCATGAAAACCAAGCGTCACTTGGAATAGGACATCGGTTTACCACCCGAAGAGGCTCTGAATAAAGCAATGAAAGTCCGAAAACAACTGTTCCAGGACATGTTGTCGTTACAGAATCATGGACTGCTCGAATACGCTTAGGGCCAGACGAATGGTCGATAATGCGTAAACATCGAACATGGCCAAAGACGAGTTTGACAAGGGCAGTTTTTCAAATGACGGCTTCTGATTGGGGAAATCAGTAGACGATTCGGGCGGTTCACTCCGGGTACTACGGCTTTCTCCACCAACCAAACTGACTGTCACCATATGAGTGAAACAACCTTGAGTGTGATATTAACCACACCCAACGCGGCTCCCTCATCTTGAGTGTGATGTGATGAAGTGGATAAAAAAACTATATGAAAACTTTGTGAACTATGTGAACTCTTTCTCGTGTGTGGGGGATCTAACTCTTCAGTGTTAGAGCGTCACTGCGGTAAGACGGGCATTGAGCAATGCCACCAGTTCAGTTCAGTTCGTAGTTTCTCCATTTGAGAGAGGCACCTCTTTCGAGTAAAAACAATAAAAATGTTCACAGTTCATTTCAGTAAAAAGATGATAAAATGGAGACATGCTGTCACACTGAGAGGTATTTCAGAGATGGATAGAGCTCCACTTTGAATAGGAGGTTTTCTGCCCAGAAGGATGTTATGGCCTTGATTTGTCTTTTTCCATCTGTGTTTTGTAGGAGGGTCGTCTAAAAGATCGTGGATAGATGGAAGAAGATATTTGGACAACAGGCATCGAACCATGGCAAACCAGCTGTTTGGACCATGTCCTTTCAGGATGACCTGTCTGACGGTTATGTCGTGTTCAATGAACTGGTCATTTTCACAGATGCCGTGAAGGAAAGACAGAATACGTATGTGTAGTTTTGCTTCCAGGGATAATTAAGCAGAAAGGATGTATGGAGCTGGATTCGCGACACGGGTTGCGAGTGAAAGAATTTCCTTTAGTGTTTTCTTATAAAAGTTTTCAAGTCATCTCTACGTTGTGTGGAGGTATGACATCCAGGCCGTGTTAAAGGACGGAGATGAGGTATATATCCAGGATGTGACATGCTGTGGCAGGATTGATTACAACACATATAAGGGAAGTGGGAAGAGGTGCCGACATACTGGCAGAGCCACATGACTTCACAGTATAGTCTTCCGGTTAAAGCCGTTCTTGCCATGGAGGTCAGGACCCATCATGGAATATAGAACTCTTCTTGCTTTAGAGATGTTCTGATCAACGGTTAATTTCGCTGAGGTCATGGAATTGTCTCGTAAAATGCTCAGATGCTTAACTGACTCATGCGCTGGTATCGTTTGATTGTTGAGTTCAAATATGTGAGAGTTGGAGAGTAATTCACTTTTTGCTGGTTGAATTTCGTATCGTTCGAGCGCACTGTAATGGCCAGCCATGTAAATTAGGGTATGCAGGTGCATCTTGTCATTTGCGAGAATAGCAACATCATCTGCACATGTAGGGGAACAACAGTTGATGGGGCCGATTTTTGATCCGAGGTTGGATTCTCCAAGTCTGTAAAGTAGATCGTTAAGGTAAACTTTGTATAGATCTGTAGAAAAGATTCCACCCTGTCGGACGCCTTGATTTTGCAGTATCCGGCCAGAAAGTGTGTTAATAAGTCATTTCACTTGGGTATGTGGATTATGAATGACGGACTAGACGCTTGTAATTTTTGCAGTGTCCGGGCAGAAAGTGTGTTAATAAGTCATTTCACTTGGGTATGTGGATTATGAATGACGGACTAGACGCTTGTAATTTCGCTGTGAAGACCAGCAACTTTAAGCCACAGGGTATCCTCGACTCCAGATAAATACAACTTCCTCAGTAGGCTTGAATGGTTTACAACGTCAAAGGCGGATTTTGCGTCCATGAAGGCAACTGTGGGTTTCTCTGATCGCGATTTTGACTCGAGGATACATTCTTGCAGAATGAGCGCACTGCAGAGTGGAGATACTCCTTTCGAGAAACCTCGCTGAAGTGGGTGTTGCGTACTGGACAGCGTCTCGGAGAGATGATCGCGGAGAACAGATTCGTATATCTTGGTAAAAAGCGGGGTAACGGTGATGCCTCTATAATTACTTGCCAGATTTGGATTTTCTTTCTTCTTGAATACAGGAGTAAGGATATCATCCTTCATTGCCTCTGGAAGACGATGTACGCGAAGAGTAGCATTCAGCAGACACAGTACAGTAGGTGTGATACAGTCTATTCCATACTTGACATGTTCAGCAGTGACTCCGTCGATATCAGCCGCCTTTCCGGTGTTGAGTTTGCGAATGGCCTGATTGAGTTGATTCTTCTACGAGTACTGGAATTTCGGACTCTTGCTCAGCACAAATGTCTTCTAGTATCAGCCGATCAAAGTTGATGTCTCTGTTGTAGGAAGTCAAATCCTGGACTGGACACAGGTGTGGAGAGGTTTGTGAAGTGAGATTCCCATCCATTGATGATGTCTTCCTGTGGGTAACTAATGTCGTCCACAAATATGGAGGCCAGGGGTGTAGATTTTATGGATCGTTATGTTTCAATTAGTCGAAAGAAGGTTTTCTTGTCGTACTCGTTGGCTTCCATCAGCGTTTGCATTTTTTGAGTCTCGTTTCACTGCAGTTGCCCCCCGTTGTTCACGTCGAAGTTTCTTCTTAGTTTCTCGAAGATTGACGTTGACCGGATGTTGAGGTTCAGATGGAGATCCCTGTCTTTTCCAGTCGAAGAAGGCAGATTTCTTTCGTTGAACAGCAGATCGGATTGCAGCATTCCAGATCCTGTGATTTGCTCGGATCTTAGGTCGAGTAGGCACGGATGTTGGGACAGCATTAGAGGAGATGAAGATCGAAGTTTGACGAGGCTCCATAGTACGGGCTTAGATCCAGAGCTTCTAAGTTATCTGCGAGGGAGGAGCGGTGCTGTTCTATGTCGATTTTGTCCCATCCAAGTTTTGGAGTAATTTGGACTTGACTAACAGGTTTTGCAAAAGTAGTTGGCACGGTCAAGAAGGCAACTAGCTTGACTGGATGATGGTCTGATGTGTTGCTGAACAATCTCTCTAATCGCTGTGGCTTTCCATAGGCGTTGACGTCACGTTGACGTTGACGGCCGGGAACATGAAGTAATCGATCGTAGAGAAATGCCTGCTATTATCATGAATGAATGTTGGGCCATCAGTTAGGTAACAAAAGGTGATGTTTGTGGACGGAGGTCTTCAAAGTTTTGTTTCTGTTATTTGGGGTGGTGGAAAGAAGATCAGCGT
This sequence comes from Hanleya hanleyi, assembly GCA_036873755.1. Classification (NCBI taxonomy): domain Eukaryota; kingdom Metazoa; phylum Mollusca; class Polyplacophora; order Lepidopleurida; family Hanleyidae; genus Hanleya; species Hanleya hanleyi. The sequence continues at coordinate 25,134 of JAVTVY010012911.1, forward strand.
TGAGATCACCAGCTATGCATTTATAATGGGTACATCGATCCGTATTTCTTAAGCAGCTCACTGAGCTGATCAAGGTTGTCTTCGTATTCTGTGTCGTAGGAAGCAGAACCACGTGCAGGCATGTAAACACAGATACATAATAAAGGTTTTGGCAGGAGACGTAACTGTATGATCTGGATTCTTGTTCCACCATCAGGTAAAGGATCGACAAGGTGATCTATGTTCTTGTTCCAGAAGATGCAGGTGCCACCATACCCTCTTGGTTTCTGTACCGGGGATATTGGGTCAAGATCATCGACAGCCTTTCCTTCACAGTTGAAGTTTTGGTTGAAGTCTTGTAGGATATGCATTTGGAAGTTAAAGAGCCAGTTTTTCTGAATACATAGAATGTCTGCTGTACGGAGTAGGTTTTGGATACAATCGGCTTTTGGGAGGATAATTTTACAGTTGAGGGTGATTAGCTTTAGATCCTGTTTATGGTGAAGCAGCTGGTTGGAAACACCGGAGTTTATGTTGGATTGGTTTCTGGGGGGCACCACCACCATCCTTAAAATATTACTCCTCGAGTGCGCCAGCGCGCATTGATGGAGGTAGACCTCTGACCTCTCCGCAGTGGAGAAATCTGGACATGCGCACTGCGCAGTCGATCTGAACCGGGACTGTCCGGCCATGATAGCCACACAGCCATAAATAATAATGAATTTCCCTTTCCCGGTCCTACTGACAATGTTCCAATGCCATTGTAGTCGAATGTTGTATCAACGTTGATGTGTGGAGTGGCACGCTAGCTGGTTGACGCAATATTGTGATCTAACGTGTTGCAGAACATTCACAGCAACGTCTTTGCCACATAATTAGCGTTGTCGGAACAGTTGTGTGTTAGCTAACAGTACTAAATTCTGCCCATTTTAATTAGTCGTCTACTTTGGAGCTTATCAAAAATCAATAGTTAACTTTGCATAATTTTTCTTCTTTGCAGCGTGTAGAACAAACTGAACTCTACAAAATGACTACCATTTCTTCGTGATATCGACAATATATCACGCTTGAATTAACTTTGTAATTCTCTCCATATAAAACTTCAGTACGGTTGTTTCATGTACCCGGTCTCAGTTACATAGGAAGACGTCATAATGTATTCATAATCACTGACACAAAGTTCATTGATGCCATATAAGGTAATAACAGGCGGTCCGTTGGAGTGTCGCTTATATCCCATGCCCAGTGAAATTGCCGAATAATAAAACCGCACACACCTATAACACCAGGTCTTTGTGCCTTCGTCCATGAAGGCAATAAAATCTATATGCAACGGTGGCATTCGTAGGAATCAAAGTACTCACTCCAGTCGTCGTCTAAATACAAGACATTGGGATAAGACGTCTGGAACAAATATCCATTGAAAGATCGTCCATGTCCACGAATCGCTCTCGAGCACGCTTGAGGTTAGGTGGAATAGTCGCAGAGAACGTTTTGGCTTTTGTTTACTTGAATGACATTGACGAACAAGGCGTAGCAAATCACATTCCTGGTGAAGAGGAACCCCGCCGTTTTACCCATCCAGCATCCCGATGTCGGTCGTCCCCATGTGCCCTGGGGTGTCCTGGTAATACAATGATGCCGTCAGGTGAGTTTTTTTTTGCTTCTCGGCCGTATGGTAACAACTTTTTGATGTAGGAACGATAGGGGCACATTTGTCGCTGAGAACCATATTCACCTGCTGGAACAGTGAATGGAGCCGAATATTTACTGGACTCCCCGGGGTAACATCATCGAGATTGGTGGCGTCACCATTGAATATTTTGGCAAGCATGTGGGATAAATCCGCGCGCACCGTATCCGAGTTGATGATGGCAAAGTCTGTGATGCTGGAGATGTTCCACCCATTGACCCTCTTTGGTGTTGGTCTTGGTGTTGGTGTTGGTCTTGGTCAGAAGCCATAAAGCATTCTTTAGCTCTACTACATACAAGAGATATCATTCATGGTATGTTTCTTTGTTTATAGAGTTGCTTGAATTTCTCATTAATAATATCTATGTGAAATTTGGCAACACAATATATCAGCTGCATATAGGTATTCCAATGGGTACTAATTGTGCACCCCTGTTGGCTGACCTGTATCTGTTCTCTTATGAATATGACTATATGCAGGCGCTTTCAAAAACCGATCTTTTCAAAGCCCGTTCCTTCTCATTCACCAAACGCTATATAGACGATCTTCTCGCTGTGGATAATCGCTATATAAATGAGGCAGTGAAGGATATATATCCACCTTCACTGGATTTGAAGGAAACTACAGATAGCCCTACAAGCACATCATATTTAGATCTATATCTCTATAAAAATGAAGCGGGCATTCTCTCTCGTCGACTTTATGACAAAAGAGATGATTACAATTTCGACATCGTAAACTATCCCTTCCTGGACAGTAATATTCCAGTGGGACCTGCATAAGGCGTATACATATCTCGCCTAGTAGCATTTGCTAGATCCTGTGTTAAATGTGACGATTTTAATCAACGTCACAAAACACTGGTGCAGAAACTTAAAAAACAGGGCTATTTCACCAAGCGCCTACACTCAAAGTTTCTCAAATTTGGTGATACATATCGCATGCTGATAGCAAAATACGAACGTAGCGTGCAAGATCGATGGTGCTACGTTTCGTAACTTGTGTCTAATTCCGCTTAACCCGGGGCTAGGGGCCGTATGAACCCATGTACTTCAAGAACCTCATGGTACTCATATGAACAGTCACAATCAAAGCGTGACTGAGATACATCATTCTTTAGATGACGACTTTACAAGGAATATTATGGATTAAGAATACTGATCAGCGATACGGATTTGATATTTTTTGAACATCATGATGTCTTGCCGGCATCATTGAAAACTGTTGACCGCTTCTCTCTTGCAGGAAACAAGCCTATGTTTTTGTATACTATGATTGTCTTTTTGAATTTGGTGTTAATACTGTTATATGGAAAATGGAATAGGTCTTTGGATTATGGACGCGGATATTCTCTAATGGACGACGGCTGGATTATGAATGACGGACTTGACGCTTGTAATTTGGTATGGCCCACAAATTTAACTCGCTGTTGGTGGAAGAGACTCTTGATGGATGAAGGCCATATTTACCCAACGATGTTCTTTGTCTTCCATGTGTGTCCTCGCATGGTCGGAGGTCGACTTGTGCGAGGACTCGGTCAGGCATATATTTTATCCCCCTTCGCTCCTAAAATACCTCCGGTTTCTTTGGATCGGCGTTCGACTGCCTGTCAGACGGGGGCGCGGCGGAACGTATCACCCAGGGCCTGCACACCACTTTGGAGTGCCTATTTTCCGACTGCTTTGGCCCTAAGCGTCAGAAGCGGGAGGAAGGTTTTGACGATGCCGCCGAGCTCGTTCCCCAATCCAAGGCCCCGCTGAATGCCTGCGCCGCTGAAGACGGATAGTCATCTCCCAGTGTTTTTGATGTGATAGTTCATATGCATCACCCCGTTGCTATCCCCGTCGATGTGTGTATCGATCACGCCTGGATAGATGTAGCGTACGTACAATCTCGCATTCAGGTCCATCATGGTTTTGTTCCGATCGAGTGAGTGAGTGAGTGAATAGGGTTTAACGTCGCTTTCAACATTTTTTCAGCTATATCACGACGGGGAAGGGAAGGGAGGGGAGGGGGAGGGGCAGGGGTACCTACTTGTAACAGAGCAGATCTAATGCTGCCATTTTATAGTGCTGTCCCACTGAAATATCATGCCGTAGGCAGACATGACACCCCACTCAGTCACATTATACTGACACCGAGCGAACCAGTCCTTGTTCTATCCTCTTAATGCTGAGCGTAAGCGAGGGAGCAACAAGTTCCATTTTTCAAGTCTTAGGTATGACCCGGCCTGGGATCGAACCCAGTACCTACCGCTTACGAGGCCGACGCTCTAACCATTAGACCACCGCATTGCGGTCTTGTTCCGATCGAATAGCAAGTCAGATCCAGCATTCAATATTCAGCCATCATAGGCCTACATGAAAGAATTTCGGCGTCAATAATCGAAAGATCTATGACGTTTGACAGTTAGCACCAATTCCAAATGTGTATGATTTAAAAGCACAAGGTGGTTTCCTACAAGAGAGAAGCGGTCAACAGTTTCCAATGATGTCAGCAACACATGATGATTGTTCGAAGGCACGTCCGACGTAGCTCGGTAATGATAATCCCAGCAGCTGCTGCAACGTCGGGCTAACGCTATAGGTCACACTAGTCCACACGATGAGCTGGACCTTTTGATTTTGTTCATTGTACGACATGCTCATCTTTTTATTTTGTCCTATTGACTTGGTTACTGGCTCTCGTCCGATTCATCATCAGATCGTGCAAGGCCGCCAAGAACGCGGTGGGCGTATATTACTGTCCTTCAGGGGGTTTAAAGGTATAGGCTCTCGTACAGCTCCACACCGTGTCCTTTTGCACGTTGTTCCACATATACGAATTCTGGATATCCACCAGGCCACATTACAATCGTCCAGAGCGATGTAATGGGTGCGGCAGTTGCGGGATGCGACAGGCTAAGGAGTTGTCCGGGAACAGCTCAGATGAGCTATTACTAGGGGTGCACTCCACACTTGCCACGGTTTCGCACACAGTGACCCATCCCTAATTTCATAATAAGGAAGGTCGCCTGTTTTTGACAGCATGGTAATTCTTCTTCCCTTTCTACTAACTGATATCTATAGTATCACCCCGCTGGACGTAACCATTTCTTCAAACAAGGATATAACAATTGCTTGCTGATCGTACCTGCGCGCCAATACAGAGTTAATCCGATTGAGTAGGTTGACCTCCTGTTTTCTTCTCCATTTTAAAATGTCCGTTGGACGGGAAACACTCAAACATGCATAAAAACAAAATCATTTTGTAAGTTTTCTCTGGGATGTGGGTGGAATTTGACACATTTTCATACATTTTATGGAGTTTTCAGAAAAGTTGGAGGTTTAAGGAGGATTACACGTCATTCCGTTTCAATTTCAATAGCTCAATTGTCTCCTGGAATAATGGCATGGGTTCGGAAAATATATACTTTTACAGGGGTTTTGCTAAAGAATTTACATATATTTAAGGCCGAAGACCCGGAGCCATGCCTATTTTTAGCCGCACATCATTTAGGTATGGAGAGCACCCTAGGCAGTGTGGAATAAAACATGACGCCTGATGTGTCCCTCGCCAGACCCTGCTAGTAATAGGAATTCCAGGCCTTGGGAGTCTCTGGTCAGAGTCGTGATTGACCGGTCACGGATTTCGATAGGTGTGATATTTGGGGCGATGACGCGGGCATCTATGGTGCTGCATCCAGGTTCAACGCTGAGGATTCCCACCAGTTCTCGTTGGACGTGCCTCTCAAACCTTGTACAAACGCGAGGGGACTGTGACCTGCTTTGACGCATCATATCATTCACCAAATACATTATATGTGGGTGCCAGGCACCATTTGGTTATGGACCACTTGGACTGCGACCCACTGCGAGACTGAAAATTGTATGGCAGCTGTGGGACGAGTTGTGGTAGCTGTGGTGTCTTGTATTGGCCCATGAAAGTGATGTACCGATGTAACGCCTCAATCATGTTTACTTTCTCACTATTGTCTAAATCCCGGCGTTGTAATATCTATCTCTACCAAGAAAAGATCCGGGTTCGCAGCCGGAGATAGTCGGGGGTGACCTGCTTCAGGTTGATGAGCATATACCCATGCGGCGGGGCCTTCGCATCTTCAAAGGCTTCCAGTTCAAACCACATGCGGCTGGGGTACATTTGTCTTGTCTCTGGGGTTTAAAAATTAAGCACTCAAACTGACTTTTCGATGCTCTTTATTTTTACAAAATGAACTGTCAAGAGTGTAAATAACGCTAACCACCGATGATGACGACCTTCGGCAAAGAGATTCTCCCTTACATCATACGACCCGGGTGATGAGCGGAATAATCATGCTGTTAGCGTGTCGAATTAGCTTCTATACGAAATGCCTCTTGCCTGACGGATCGGACCCGAAATTGAGGCAGCTGAAGGTATGCTGCACCGGGGATCCATGACTGGAATTGTAGCATTTGGAGTGGTCAAATATATCGCTCTCGTAAATCTGGTACGGGACCACATTATGTTTAGTAGGATTTGCTGGTGGTAGATGGATTGGGGGTCTGAGGTGTGGAGGTCGATTAACTGTGATGCATGTGATGTGAACGTCCATTTTTCCGAGTCCGACATTCATGGAAAATGAAAGTAATTACAACACATATAAGGGAAGTGGGAAGAGGTGCCGACATACTGGCAGAGCCACATGACTTCACAGTATAGTCTTCCGGTTAACCTATTCTAAAGCACATCCAAGAATCTAACGATTCGTGATATATGTTGTATCTCAGGTACGCTTTTATTGTACCTGTTCATGTGGCAACTTGGATGATATGACCACACGGCCCCTAGCACCGGCATAAGCGGTATTAGATATAAATCTACAGAGCTATGATGGAAATGCTCTGACAACTCGTATATTGGTAATTGGTGAGCTGATTCACTGTGACAACTCGTACACTGGCGATTGGTGAGCTGTATCTTCGTCAGATGAAAATGACGGCATTTAACAGAAAAGCCTAGTCTGTAAGGCCCGATGTCGACCAACATCAACTTCCCACAAATGCCAACATATATCAAAGACCAAAAGGTCTGTACACTGTTCGAAGTTCATATCCACAAGAAACATACGTAATTATGTGAGGACTTTAAGAAATAACAAAAGTAAGAATTAGAGAAAACACGTCTTACCTAAATAGGTACAAACATATCAACTCCTATAATTCAGATATTGACAAACGGGATTTAGATCTGGTAACTTTGCCCGAATCGTTTCTAACCCATCTCATCGTATTATCTGGAATGATCCGTTTTGCGTTTCCGTCTTAAACAATTTTCAGTAGGAGAGCAATATGCTTCTTACGGGGTATTTGGTTTTGTCAGTCAGTAAAATTGATAAATAATCAGATCAATGGTCTCTGTCGTTATTCTCCTGTTTTGCTTGCATGTCACAAATTGAAGGGATTATCGATTTAAGCGATTTGCGTAAGGCTGGCTTACCTAACCGTGATTTGTACGAGTCTACTTTTGAGTCTAGTATTCTCTCTTGCTTGGAAACATCCTACATCTATGGAGAACCGAAAAATGCCAGGATGTTGACGATGGCGTCGTCTAGTACAAAAAATTCTCGGGGCCGGTAATGATAAACAACTTCGGGTTAGTTAATACAGAAACCAAGACTACGGAGAAGGTTTACTTGCAAGACTCGAATGTTCTCCGCCCAAGATGTCATTAAGGGAAACAACAGTGGCATTGATTATGGCCTGGATATTATTCTGCGTACAACTGGTGTCGATGAAAAAATTGCTGGACTTTTTCTTCAACCAAAAGGAAGCTCTTGGTGTAAGGCGTGTCACCAAAAGATTTCCATTTCAAACCAGTGAAACGACATCCCCGATGAACGGTATGGTTCGCAGGGATTTTACATCACGCAGTTCTTCGAAATCACTTATTTTAGCCGGTGGGCAGTGTGACAGCAACAACGAAAGTGTAGTTGAGATGCAGAAACAGTGTTACATCCGAGAATCAGTCAAACATGGAGATGTAGTAGTTAGAATAACATTCCAGGAAATAACACGCGCTTCTCATAGGTTCCGTTATGAAAAATTATCTCTCCTAATTGGTGATTGTCCTAGCTAGGATTATAAGATAGCAGCCGAACAGTTGTTTTTTCCAGTCCCGGTATAGTTTCCCTCTACGTCAGTATTATGGACGGCGTGGGGACGCCACTCGAGAGAGCATGCTCTTGTTATTTCTCTACTCTACCGAAGGAGGACGACACAGAAGAAGGTGTAGATTTTCTTTGTGTTCGATTGTTCTGAATTTTTAAACCAATATTTTATATCTTTCGAAACCGTCAAGCGTGTCTCATGATTATTTTATTCAATTTCGGTCTTCTGTCGAAGTTACGATGCGTGGAATACACAATCTGTTGTTGTGTGGAATAGAAAACAATGCAATAAAATAATTCCGAGAGCAGATTGAACAAATGAGATACCCTTGCAAAACTCAAAACGTTTTTTGAAGGTACATTGTAAGTGTGAACCTGTCTCAGATAAGAATCTGAATGCTGAACCATTCACATATTAGAGATAACCAACTCCCGATCTGTACACTCTCAGAAATATTCATGGAATAATCCTGAATAGATCAGGCTGCACATCCACAACTCAATTTCAGGGATTTTACCTGAAATGCAGGGATAATTTCCTGAAACACAGATATATATATATATCAATGGTAGTCGAATGTATATTTTATCAATGAAAATATAAAGGTGTGTCCAATATTCACAAGATCTCGAGTCATTAAGTTATATATTGTTAGAAAGATGACAGGTCAAATTATTTAGAACAACTGCATGCCTTTAGAGTCAGTTGCATACATGTAAGTGTGTAAGCTTTGATATCCACCATTTCACGCGCAACAAAGGGAAGCATCGTCTTAGCGCTTGATTTTGCTCTTGTGGATGAGAAATTAAAATCCTTCTCATCCTTCCAATAGATGGCGCTCAATTAAGATTATCAGTTCTGGTATCCAGTATCTCACGAGCACTGGGGGGAAGCATCGTCTTGGCGCCTGGTTTTGCTCTTGTGACGATGCGAAATTGAAATCCTTCTGATCCTTCCAATAGATGACGCTCATGTTCCCAACTAAACAAAGCGCCATCTGTCGTCTGCAGGAAAGGGTTAATCTCTATGACCCAGATCTTCTTATCGGTTGACCCTTCTACAAAATAACAGAAATTTAATAACATATCAAAGACAATAAGCATCAAAAATGTCATATTGAATATTCTATTGAATATTATCATTATTCACTCAAGCGGGATTTGGGTTTAGGACATATATTTCAATTCAGAATTCGTAAGCCATGTAGACGTCTTATAATTACAACACATGTGGAAGTGGGAAGAGGTGCCGACATACTGGCAGAGCCACATGACTTCACAGTATAGTCTTCTGGTTAACCTAATTTAAAGCACATACCAAGAACATCCAGTCTGTTTGCACATAACATTAACATGTCACTGGGTAGATTTTGGGAAAGCAAATTTACACACTTTCTTGTGGACTATTGGTAGATTCTCTTTCGGCAGATTAATGGTGTATCAATAGCTTCATTAGCTAGGCTTTAAAAGCATCAATGGATATTGTGATTCTCCAAATCGGAGTGATTCATGGACTGTGTAAACGAATGTCGGACATGAAGACATGGATGGAATGAGTATCGTAGTAATGTTTACACAGAAAACTTCTTCAGCTGCTATGTCTGTGAAGTCAAAATTTACTTTCATTAATTCAGCTTGCAAAGCTCTGCGTTTCGAACAATAAAATGCCCAATTTTGTACTGTAAGTGTTCACAATCAAAATCAACATGAAACAGCGTTAACGGGCTTTGAGAATTGGGCTTTCATCCGTTTTTGGCTTTCGTATGCAATTTTGCGGGAATGTAACAAATGACACCTTGAACCGAATGATATTTTGAAGCAATATCACGGCAGATGTAGTGACAAAGTCAAAGTATGATAGTTTCAATATGTTAATATTCCAAGCCAAACGCAGACGAAAGTTCGATTTACAACTTCTGGCGATGTTGGTTCTGACATCCCTTTCGACTTTGATCCTTTACAATGAGGCGTTATGCTGCAAGAAACACAGAGTTTCAAGCAGAATTAAAGACATTCATTTGTGGGTTCACAAACGTCACAGAGGACTTTTTTTTATAGATATTTTACCTTTTTCAGAGATCGCGAAGTCTATGACGTAGCTGTCTGGAATTTCAGCTGAAGATAACCTTGGGCGAACTTCTGTTACATAGAAGTCCAGCAACAGGCTTTTTATTGAATCCTTTTCTTGGTATAGACGATTGGAATATATTAGATAGTTGTATTGTGACAGCGCCACCAGCGATTGGTCAAAAACGAATCCTCGAAACTCCATGTCGACGTCGATGTTCACAAATTTCCGCACAACAAAATTTTCCCGGAACCTCTCTGGAACCGCGATAGCCAGGAGCATATCTTGGTAGATTCGTTCACTTCTGATAAACATGTCCAAAACTTCATCGGCACTTTGCACCTTCATCGCCTCAAATGCCGCTTTTAAGAGAGCTGTTATTTGACAGTTTTCTATACGTTGATCCTCGACAGAAAAGGAGGCTAAATGCTTCAGGTAAATCTGTTTCAGGCGTTTTTGCGCCAGCGGCGCGTCTTTGGGACTTCGACATGACGTTTTCACAAAGGCATGCCCGTCTTTGGTATATTTATTCATTGATCTTTGTAGTCTTTCCTTCATTCCTTGTATGGCTATTATTTCGTCGGATGACAGTTCGTTTTCCCAACTCACTAGCGCAATTGCGCCATGGTCGAGATTTTGAAATAACCGCTCGTAGATTCCAACGAAAACACGAGCTTCGTTCAGTGATATTGGGCAATATGTTGTGGGAAAAGTCAAATCCTCCAAACTAGCGAGCCAGAGTTCCGTATTAACGTCTAAAACTTTGTTCTGATAATCGTCGATGTCTTCCTGTTTCATAAAACCCGCCATCTTCGGACTTGAAAAGTCTTTCGTTGGCTCGGCCGATTTTTTTAGTTTTGCATTGAGCAGTTGTTCTTTGAATCCAGCCATGGTGAATGTTGATATAACTAGATTGATTCTTATATATCAACACGTATTAAACAATGTTCCTACAAAGAGAAAACATATGATTAGTACAGAAACAGCAAATCTCTTAGCATTCGCAGGGAAGGAGGGAACGGAGAAGAGGGGAAATGAGGGTCGTATGATCCTAAGACACACTGTGTCGTTTGAATCCGACCGAAAAACTGCTTGAGTTTTGGATATGAGCGAACTGCTTTCAATTCAATTACCGATATCGAAAATTCTAATTTCCGATATCGGGAATTGCAATTTCCGATATCGGAAATTGAAGGACATGAATTTCTGATATCGGAATTTTTGTTCATTCCGATATCGGAAATTTTAATTCCGATATCGGGAATTCAATTCGAATGAAATGCACTCTGGCTTGCCATAAGTATTTGTTGAAAAATTTAATCGAATTTCCAATAATAAATGGTTCAATTTTAGGGTTTAAAATTTAGTTCCTAAAATATGTGGCTTATAAGTTAAACAGATTACCTTGAGTGGTCCGGTACTTCGCTGGTAACAGATTAACCTTTTGTACGACTGTGTATTGTCGTACAAATTAAATGACTGGACGGATGTGTGACTGCCTAGTTGTCTGGTTTACCGCTGGATTTACTTGCCTTTGGTTTACTTGCCTTAACCCACTGGTTTACCAGACATCTTACTCACTGGTTTACCCGCCTTAACCGCGGGTCGTGACGTGACGACGGGATCAGATAATCGACTGATGAAACGGAATTCGACTGATGAAAACGAAAACTCTGTAGGTTATTTATTGATAGCTCGCTTAATACTGGTTCGATTCTGACAATCTAAACTTTCCGGAGTAGCTGAAGAGATTCTCTTTTCAAATATATATAGTTTGATGACAAAAGTTTTTTAATTTTTGAGATAGTGGGCAACTGAAATTTTCGTGTCGACTTCGCTGAAATTTTTTCTGGACCGACCGACATGTGGTTTTTCTCGTCCGGAAAATTATTCCGTGGACTGACTGAAATACTTTTAGGTTTCCGGAACGCTCTACTTTCTTACGAATAAAATGATATAAAATATATGCATGTACCTTCTACCGTTTTCCTTAAAAGGGTTCGCTGAAAAAAAACCGATTGAAAATCACAACATTTTCAGCTGAATCTACCGTAAAACGGATTAATGAAGCGAGATAAAAACTCTGCAAAATATAAAGAAGAAAAAAACGGAGGGGATGTCATCTCGTCGAACACAATCGTGGACCGGGTCTTGGGCTGGGTCCTGGGTTGGCGGATCGGCCGTTTGGGTGATGGTTCGGGTGTTGAATCTACAAAACACGAAGAAGTAAAATTAAAAACATTCTGGTCTTCTAACACAGCATACTTACTAGGCTGAGTAAACTCAGTCGGGGCCGATACACGTCGCCGTACCTTGGATTTCCGCCCTACGGTTCTCCACGATGGAACGGAAGGGATTGGAAGGACGGGCTCCTCCGGGGAAATCGGTCTTGTCACGGCAATGGGCTCGGATTCGGCAGAGGGAGAGGGTGAGGGGACGGGCTGTGCGGTTGGCATCTGGAAGAGCAGAGCATCTCTATATTCGGTACAGGGCGAGGGGACGGGCTGGTCGGTCGGCATCGGAAAGAGAAGAGCATCTCTATAATCGGTAGAGGACGAGGGCACTGGGTGGGTGGTCGGTATCATGTCGCAGATCTCGGTAATAGTTTTGAGAATCCCCTCCACAACCCGACCTGTCCCAAGTGGGCTGAGGTGTAGCCCATCACGGCTAAGGAGACGTCTCTCGATTTTCCCGTTCCTGGCGAAGGAGGAATGGCTCAGGTAGAATAGCTTGGGGTGGTGTAAAGCTATGTCTCTCATCCTTCTGTTGACCGCTTGTGCCGTGGTGTTGATTCTGTGAAGGAAACCCACTCGGCGAAATCCAGGCTGGAATCGGTTGTTCCCTCTGGGCAGGATGGACGAAAATACGATGTTGGCCGAGGGGTTGTCGTCCCAGATAATCTCAGCTAAGGCTTGGAACTTCTGTAGGACTGTCTTTGCCGTGTCCCTGGACAGATTATTGGCACCGACGTGGAGCACAATAATGTCGTAGGAACAGACGACAAGACGGATCTCACTCCACATCTCCTCTATCTTGTATCCAGAAAAGGATACAATGTCAATAGAAGGATCCGTAAGGTATTGATCAAAGTACTTGGTCTGGGAATGACCGGCGATGAGAGTCTTGACAACCATGATGAAATTCAAATGTCTGAAGAAAATGCAGCTATGACTGATGAATTATTGAAATTCAAATGTCTGAAGAAATTGAAGATATGCTGCCCTTATATACAGAAAAGTCGAAAAACTGCTCACTATTGGAATGGTTAATATAATCTGATTACCTATTCTGCTCACATAATCTTTTAACGATCGTCACTCTCGGCAAGTGTTGTAACGGATTAGCGGTTGGGGATTAATTGCATGGTATTAAAACTTAATGACAGTTCACCAATCTCGGCTGTGAGATGTCAAAAAATCAGTAAGTGAACAAAACTCACAATGATAAAATTCATTTTAGTTCATATAAATTATAATAATTACTGAAAACAAAATATGTATATTCCTGGTCATTTTTCAGGTACAAGAAGGTGCATGCATCAAAATATACATATTTAAAATTAATGATCAATTACAAAATATATTTATACCATAGAAAAATACTATTTCCATTTACATTAAGTTATTACATGACAAACATTCATTTATTTGAAAACTAGGATATTTATTGTTCAAACTATGCTTTTTAAATTTAATTCGACACTTATGACCTACCGACGTAACCAATCTTTCCATAAACTTACCCGCGATCCTTATTCCGCATTTTCGGAATCTTCTGAATTCCGTCTCCAAATCCGAGTTTTTATCTCGCTTCATTAATCCGTTTTACGGTAGATTCAGCTGAAAATGTTGTGATTTTCAATCGGTTTTTTTTCAGCGAACCCTTTTAAGGAAAACGGTAGAAGGTACATGCATATATTTTATATCATTTTATTCGTAAGAAAGTAGAGCGTTCCGGAAACCTAAAAGTATTTCAGTCAGTCCACGGAATAATTTTCCGGACAAGAAAAACCACATGTCGGTCGGTCCAGAAAAAATTTCAGCGAAGTCGACACGAAAATTTCAGTTGCCCACTATCTCAAAAATTAAAAAACTTTTGTCATCAAACTATATATATTTGAAAAGAGAATCTCTTCAGCTACTCCGGAAAGTTTAGATTGTCAGAATCGAACCAGTATCAAGCGAGCTATCAATAAATAACCGACCGAGTTTTCGTTTTCATCAGTCGAATTCCGTTTCATCAGTCGAATACGCCGACCCGTGACGACGGTCTCAGGCTTTCTTCATGTTCACAATTCACATGTGGCGTAGAACTGGCAATTTTCCACTACTACCTTTGCTAGACCCAATTTGAATTGATAAGTGAGAATAACACGTACGGTACCGGTACAGCTCAAATGGAGTTCCCTCTAATATTATGGACATTCTCTGTAACTTCATATGATCTATCATGGAAAAACCTGTAAAATTGGGGTGTTGTAAAACCAGGTAAAATCTCTACCTTGCGCACCCCAAGTGCCACCGTCCATTTTCTGTACCCATGTTTGTTTGCTTAGTTCCGCATGCCGTCCGCATTCTACACTTCGGTTATCTCCCCTCGAAAAGTTGGCAGTCAGGAATTTAAGGATGCGAGCGTCAGTTATCATTTAATCCATCTCTAATGGCAACCTGCTTACTGGGCTGAAACTGTCCACACGATCAAATTGCGTCTGCGTATCAACCCACTGAGCTGATCGGTATTCTATCTGTAATCAGCGAACTATGCAAAAAAACAAAAAACAAACAAACAAAAAAACACCATACCTTTTACAAATAGTATGGTGTTCAACTGTTCTATTTCGCTGTTAATGTTATTTTAGCTGAAGTTGTATGGACATTTCCCCACCTGGACATTTCTCCAAGAAGACATTTCCCCTCCGCACTTTTTTTCTCCACCTGAACATTCCCTGTCTTGGACATTTCCCCACACAGGACGTAAACTTTCCCATCCCTATATAATTTGATACAGTGGTTTAATGATATGGGGGAATAGAGAAGAAAAGCAACTCCGAGTAGGGATGACAATTTCATTCTGTATATTTCGCTATTAGTTATAGCATCTTCAGCAGTGAACAAAGTTACAAACAGCTCTATACGCGCAGTATATATACAAGGTATAATGTGATCTTAACCAATACACATATATGAATAGGTAAGCCAGTGAAAATCATCAGTGGTTCCAATGGATATGGGGGAAAATCTGCAGATTTTTTATGAAAAATAAAATAAAATGAAATAAAATAAATAATAATAAGAAACAAATACAGTTTTTTCTTCTTGATATAATGTATTATAATATTATCGAACCAGCAAATTACAGTAGCACAATGGGAAATATCTATTTTTAAAAACGATAATTAAAAACAAAAATTTTACTTTTAGATCAAACCATACAATTATATTGATTGTTTTAATTTGAAACGTTTTACAAGTACTTGTATTCTTTTTAAAAAATGTGCTCGTTACATCTACAGTCATTCTGGTGCTATAACTGTACGTACATGTACATGTACTCATCATGTCCCGTTGTACTGATTTGCTGGTTCGATAATATTATAATAGACATTATAATAATAAATATTATATTGGAAAAGCTATGATATTGCTTATATTTTCATCAAAGAAAATATGTAGACTTTCTCCCATATAGTACAAAACACTGCATAAAAATAAAAAAAGAGGTGGGGAAATGTCCAGATCATGAGATGGGAAAATCTCCTGGGTTCTAGAAATGTCCAGGTGGGGAAATGTCCAAGGCGGGGAAATGTTCAGGTGGGGAAATGTCCAGGTGGGGAAATGTCCGGAGGGTTGATTGCCCTAATGTCCAGGTGGGGAAATGTCACGTGGGAAATGTCCTAGATTCTTTAAGCAAGAACTCAAATCTATTACGGTTTCAATTCGGAAAAAATAACGGGACGTGTCCTCAAAATGTGGGGATACTTCGTTTTCGGATAATACTACAAAGTAACATCTATGTTGATCCACTGACAATCATTTGTCAGTCTGGATTGAAATAAGTAGTATACAAAATTGTGTCATTAATTTATAATATTTGTCGAATATTGTAACTTTAGTGATATCTAACCCCAGAAAATGTGTAGCTGGAAAACTTTAACAATGAGGCTCCCGGAAATCCAACCCGAATCCTAGGAATCGTATTAATTCTTGACTGCGAAGCCGGGTCTAAACGACATGGAGTGAAGCAAACATATTGTGGGCCACTGAGAACGAGATAGCAGTCAGAACAATGGCGGCGTACAGGGACAGTCGACGTGAAGACAGTCGCGATGAACCGAGTCCAAGGTCGAGCGATAGTCCTCCAAATAGCCGTATATTTGTTCTGGCTGGGAGAGGAACCAAGGAAGAAGATTACCGAGAGTGTTTTGGAAAATTTGGAACGATAGAGGACGTGTGGGTTGTGAAAGACAGACGCACAAATGAAGATAAAGGTTAACAACAACAACAATTTTCTGGGTTGCCCACTGGCATTGGCGCCGTTTGCATTATTGATCACAGTTATCTCCCGTAGTACTTTGTTAATGATCGAAACCATAACATTGAAATATTTATTTTATTGAAATTTACAGCCATACTGTGTCACTTAGCTACAACATGTAACCTAGTGATGACGTTTATATATTGACCTTATATTGTCACTAGGTTACAAGCCGCTCCATACCACATTTGTCTTTTTTCCGTATGGTATAAAGAATCAAGTTACGGCCACATACCTATCATTTCTTGGTAGATGGTATCATTTCGAATAGCGGTGACACACTGCCCACAAAATCCGCTGCCGATTTCATCGCATTTCAGCCAGTTTTTCCAGCAGCTCCCGCTTCGATCTGCAATTTGTCTTCCATGTTTCTTTTCGAAATGAACTGCGCATGCGCCAATGCCGTGACCTTTGTAAAACTTTCTCACTGTTTTAGGAGATGTGAGAGATTTTAACGACACTCTATTGTAGCCCTTATGTCCCTTGACAAAGGGTTTGTTACAATTAATGCAATTATCCATGCTTAACTTTGACAAGTTAAAAATCGTCTGCTACCACGCTTTCCGGTTTTACAAAGGTCATGGCATTGGCGCATGCGCAGTTCATTTCGAAAAGAAACATGGAAGACAAATTGCAGATCGAAGCGGGAGCTGCTGGAAAAACTGGCTGAAATGCGATGAAATCGGCAGCGGATTTTGCGGGCAGTGTGTCACCGCTATTCGAAATGATACCATCTACCAAGAAATGATAGGTATGTGGCCGTAACTTGATTCTTTATACCATACGGAAAATAAAAGACAAATGTGGTATGGAGCGGCTTGTAACCTAGTGACAATATAAGGTCAATATATAAACGTCATCACTAGGTTACATGTTGTAGCTATGTGTCACTCAGCCAGCCAAATAGTCAATATCTTCCTCATGTCTTAGTTTGACCTGACAATGACATGTTTGCCTGCACGAATTTCTCACTGAAATGAATGTCATGAAATCAATAGCAATAAAAATATATTAGCTATTCAGTTCATCTTATTCCCAAATAATCCTAAAATGTATGATGCCGACAACTTGTTTCTTTCTTGATTTGATTTCTGAATGCATGTTCTGAATAAAATCATCACATGAGGTGGTTGTTGTTGCACTGGGGTCATTCCACACCGAATCTACCAAACATTGTACATCGTTACCTATTTTCTTGAAATTAGGTATGGTGATTAGGATATATGGAAAATGTTTGGATCCCAAATTACAAATATCTCAGTCAACAGCTTTGTGCAATTATAGGTCATTGAAATTTGACCTTATGTCCATCTGCCATTTTCAACCAATTCTAATGGAATTATCGCCATAATTATGGCACGTAGAAAGCCTTTCTCGCATCGTCTGAAAGCTCTTTTACCCCTCCTCATATTTTAATTTTGAAAAACTTATGAAAAATGAATCTTGGAAGAATTTTCAACATTTTTTCTGCCTTGACCTCTGAAAATATATAAAAGTAGCTCTCAAAAGTCATGAATTTGGGTTACAAGTACATGTAGCCTGCTGTGCAAACAATAATTTCTTAGAATTTTCAGGGGTGGGCACACAATGTGTTCTCACATAAAAGTGCAGTCAGCTTAAGAATTGCTTAATATGATGGCAGAAATGAGGAGTTCAGACAATGTTCTCCTCACATATCTGACCGAATCCCAACAGATTCATCAAATTTGAAGGTATGAAAATAGAATGTCTTGATTTCTAATTTAAATTTTTTTACATTTGCAGGTATCACGTACATCAAATTTGCTCGTGCTTCAGAGGCCGCCTTGGCCATGGAAGAAATGAATGGTCGGCCATTACCTAATCATCCCAAACCTATCAAGGTATGAATAAAAACACGGTACTCAGAACACGGAAATGGGGATGATGGTCCCATCCTAAATAAGCGACATGTCAGATGGGGAGCATTTTTTGGATTTGGTTTAATCAGATTGGTATAGGCCTACACATCGGAATATGATTAACTTTAAAGGTAAAATACGAAGGTTTTCATTTTATTGTTCTTATATTCTTGATTGAAATATTAGCCTATCTAATTCTTTGGTGTTTTGGTTTTATTTTCTCCTGGTCATGCTGGTAGTTGTAGAAAACTGCTCCATAGTTGGGGTTCCCAAGCCTGACTAATTTCAGAAATGAAATCCGCAACACTTATCTACCCTTGCTTGGCACTAGTTTGTGACATCACGTCAGACCACATGGCCCAATGTCAATACTTGTAACGTGCGGTTTTCGGGCGGCTGGGATGATGTGAAGTCACAATCAATTAATGATAAGCAATGACGGGATGTGATGTCAAACAGTGCCATGATGTCAAAGTTGTCAAAGTCAAATGTTATGATGTTTTAACGTCATTTCATTACCAGTATGACACAACATAAGTCAATACCACATGACACAATTGTAATCGGGCTGTAATGTTATGCACCAGGGAGATCATGGCTTCAATACATTTTTCGCCACCTCTTTGTTATCTGTGTCTTGAAACAAACATTTTTTGAGAAAAAAAACACCAATTTGGGGTTTGAACCAATACTCGGTATGTTATAATGCACAGTAGTGTGGGGGGCAGAGGTTAAAGATAAAATGCTTATACCCGCCAAAAATTCACCCATATCCATTTTCAACAAAATGACAAACTTGTAAATGGCTCATAGATAAACACGCAAGAATATTCCTCACCCTGAGAAGGCTTATGTAAGATCGGTTAAATATCACTAAAAAAATTCAAATTCCCCAATGTATTCAGTGTTATGGCTATTAGGTTATCCACAATGACACATATAATTTCTGCCCAATTTCTTTTCATTTATTATCTTCTATTATCTGTTGAATAATACTGAAGTTAAGTGAAAAATTAAACATCTAGGAATGAAGGCCCGACGTTTTTAATGTGTATTTTCATGTTTGACTATTTCCACAGGTGATTATTGCCAGCAATAGAAAAGAAGGAAATGTCCGCGATCCTCGTGAAGAAGAGAAACTTGTACGTCTATTTGTTCTCGTCCCTAAAAAATTCACTGAAGACGATTTACAACAGGAATTCAAGGTAATAAAACTTAACTTTACACTTAGAATGCTTCATTATGTGGTTTAGAATTCAGTCACATTCAGTCATGTCGGTATATAATTTTCAAATGGAAATGCAATGATTTCTTTGGTTGCAAAGTTTAGCCAATCACAGAGTTTTCTGTAAATGTTCATTGCTTTCCCACAGGAGAATTCTTCTCAGCACTCACACAGTTTTAATGAGGAGAATCCAACAGATTCCCATAAATTTTGAGCAAACTTCATTAAAATAAATCTGTTGGATTCTCATGGATTTTATGAAAATTTGATGAAAAGACTACTTATTGTTATAATTAGCAGCACTGAATGCAAAGAAGGATTGAAGTAGTTAAGCAGTTTAGTAAGTTTGTATTTGTGCTACGGGTGATAAGGGGCAGGCTTAATTGACACTCCGAGGGGGATTTCATTCCCCCCCCCCTAGGATTATCAAACAAAATGTACTACCCCATGTCCATGTTGGCATGTAAGTCAGTGTGAATTCATGGACATAGTGTGTCCCGGGCTGAACAAATATATCCATCTTCCACCACTAGATTTAATGAAGTTGGTTCTCAGGCAATCCCATGTCAATTTTATACTTTCGTGCCATGCTTCTTTATTTCAGTTTTTGCAGTGAAACAATTTTCAGCCTTAGACAATCGCAAACATGTGGATAAATAGTGCATGGTGAACATTACACACAATAGAATTAATATCTAGCTTCACAGGGGCTGTTCTTTTTTTTCCTCTTTCACAACAAATTGGTTTTCTGGCAAACCAATGCAGTAGTTTAATACAATTTGCATGAATCCAACAATGTTTTTTAAGTTACTTGAAGAGTCTGCCTTCAACAATACTATTTCCTTCAAATAAAAGAAGACATGGTTCCATGTCAGTCTAAGAACATTATTTTGGCAAAACTTTGAGAGAGAAATGTGTGAAAACGATTTGTTTTTTGTATTTATTAATTTTTGCTGCTGTGGCACATTAAAAAGGGTTGGCATGGCGCTAAAAAACTGATGTGGTGATGTGTGTGAAGCTAGAAATTTGTTTATCCAGCTTTACTTTCACTTGGTTATTTCGAATAAATTATCTCCCCTTATCTGCCCTAACTACTTCAAGAGAATCGTTATCACCCCTTATAAGGGGAGATATCGCCCCTTATAAAGTGAGGTAAGGCCACTGTTGATTATTTGTTTCTCGTAACCTTGCTTGTAAAAATACACATGCTGAGTGTGATAATTATCACTTGCAAACCAATTGTATACAAATATGAAGTTTTAATTATTTGCCCTCAAAATATAGATGACGGCTGGTTACGGGAAACGAACCATTAATTATCAGCGGCCTAATTTCCTTTTCCAAACACTTTTATCTTTGGCACAAGACCATCTATGTGTCTGTCTCAGTATGAAGTGCTGATAAGATGCTAAAATCGTGAACATTCTATGAAATTTCATAGACTCGGACTGTCAAACTAATTGTGGAGTTACCAATTCACCTACATTTAGAAGATTATTTCTAGTTCCAAACAGAGTTGGAAATATTCTAAATCGGTATGCACAGTACGCCAGTCCATTCCGCCAATCCGCTGAGCACTAGGTCTCACCATCTGGTGTTAATTTTGTCGCTGGCCAAACTACCGCTGATGCCAGGTGTCAAAGCCAGAACTGCAGTCTGACTATAGCAAAATTGCTCATTCAAAACAACTGGGGATATGAAATATACGAGATTGACAATGACTCGAGAAATTAGCATGTAGGTCCAGGAAAACCCTCTGCTAATAATAATAATAAAACTGTACATGTATATAGTCAAGAGTGTGCATGTGTATGTGGAAAAAAACAATAAATTATGTAGGAACGACAATTGAATAATAAGATATCACAGGAAAGCTGAAGATAATAAGTTACAGATAAAATTCACCACTACTTCAAATTTAGATAAGGTGTTGGTAACATTTTGTTTCAACAAGAGATATTGAAGTTTTAATAGTATCTGGTAAGTTATTCAAAAATCGCACCCAGTAGTTTAAAACCTCTTTTGGCAAATTCTATCCAAAATCTTGGTACCGTACATATAGATTTGAACTGTCATGGGAAGAGGATTTTAAAGAGAATTTGGAGAAGAGAAAACAATTTTTAAAACTAGCTTGTAAATAACACGGTGCTAAAACTAACTCATGATAGGTAACCCTATAAACCTGGACTTGAGGATTTCACAAACATATACATGTACAGGAAAACATTTCCATGTTTATATGGACATGTTAGAGATAGAGGTCTTTTTTATCAGACATATTTATTTACAACTTTTGTTTTCCACAGAAATATGGTGACATTGAGTACACACAGATTGTTCGAGATCGTACGACAGGGGACAACAAGGGGTTTGGCTATGTCAAATTTCATCGCCCGTACCATGCTGCTCTAGCCCTGGAAGGTTGTGACTCAGGTAATGATACAGTATGCATACATGAATATTCTCTATCACACAGCAACATGGTCATACTGGCCATAGTGAACTGGTCAATCTGAAGTGTTATCGCATCTGGGAATCCCAAGACCACATAAATTCTTGAAAATGGTTATTTATGGTCAATAGTTTCTAGTTTCTGGAAACTCAGTTCTCCCTGAAAGGAGTTGTAAATTACCTTTTCACAAAAGGTCCATGAAAATCGTCTTTTTTGA
Organism: Hanleya hanleyi; assembly: GCA_036873755.1. Classification (NCBI taxonomy): domain Eukaryota; kingdom Metazoa; phylum Mollusca; class Polyplacophora; order Lepidopleurida; family Hanleyidae; genus Hanleya; species Hanleya hanleyi. The sequence continues at coordinate 47,309 of JAVTVY010012911.1, forward strand.
TCTTGGGCGTTGCTGAAAAGTGCAATATGAAGATGTTTAAATTTATGGGATTGGACATGTTCCTGTTCCTTCAGAGCAAACATTTTGTAATTTTTTTGGTTTTTTGCTTGTACATGTATGTTATCATATATCATAGCAGTCACTTCTGAGACATCATCCAAAGACCTATGGTAATCCCTCTAATAATTCAATCTCCCTATCAAACTTCAATCACCCCCAATTTTGGGGACAAAATTCAATCGGTGGTTGTAATAAATTTGGTCACTCTCTAGATCATTGAAATAAAGAAGGAATAATGGATATGTGCATGATTTTGAACTATTCTGAATTTCGAATTGAATTTATTCATCAAATTTGAAACAAGTAAATACATCAATGGCATATAGAATAGAAGGCTTGTAAATGAATTTTCTTCAAATGTTGCCAATTGTACAATTTGGCGGGAATAAAACCCCAAGGGGCTTGTTCTACCTCATAAAAAAAACAACAACAACAACAAACATATTAACTGTTACGCTGCGGCGAGCCGTTCATACGGCTCTCGTCTTTCTATACGAAAAATGCGACGAGCCGCAATAGTGGCTTGCCTTTGCTTCTGTCAATGCGAGTACAGCGAGGTACCTTTCTGGAATCGCTTTTTTTTCAAATTTACCAAGCATGAAACTCGATAAAAACCATACATATATTGTTAGCTAAGACTGATTTGATTTCTTGGATGTAAACTTGATATTCTGTCTCAGAATAACGAAGTCGGGAGGAAGAAATAAAATTGAAAAATAGAAAAACACCAACGGAGATTTCCATAAAACGTTGTCGAAAAGCCACCCAGAAAATATAAAATACTCACAGAAAACCCCTTCAAAATATATGATTCTTTGGTATAGTTGAAGTACAGAAGCTCAGTTTATATTTCCAAAGTGTGGGTTTCGATGAAATCCGCTAAACAAACTTTATTTTCAAATTTCTGTCGAGCTTCTGCGCCACGTAATTTCGTCGCAAGGAGATAAAATGGCGTCTCCCTCAGATCAGCTTGACCCAGTTCAAGGGCTCTGGCCAATGAGCGCTTCGATGTAGGTCACGTTCCATGCTTGTCCAATCAAGGTTACCGACATAGGATCGGCTGTTAGCGTTACTAGAGAAACGGGAAAACACCCCCTTGCAGTTTTGCGATGTTATCGTCTGTTTGATTGGCCATCGGTCGAAATCACGCCTTCAATCAGAAACTACAAGGAATTCCCTTTCCAATGAGACGTCATACGCCCGAAATGGCGGACGAAAACTCGGAAAAGACCAGGGAGAAAGGCAGCTGAAAAACCAAGATTTTCCGCTGTAATTCCTCATAATTCGCCATTTTCAACCGCAATTCTACCAAAATACTGTAGTCTCTTCAAATAAATTTTATTTACGCTGACAACATCGTCGATTTTGCTATAAAAGGCGGTCGAATAGCATTGACTAAACAAGTTGGGATACATTGATATGTTAGGCCAGTCACCAGCAAACGAAATTAAATAATATTTTTGTTCATGAAATCCGGATTTAAAAAAAAAAAAGTCAGCATTTCTCCTCGTACATCATACAAAAGAATTTAGCAGCATAACAGTTAATGTACTGAACAGCGAGGCTTGGCGAAGAATTATAGATTTCAACATAACATATAGAATATCCATGCAATTACTGTGAAACCCGTCAGTTCGCAATCAGGTACTGTTTCAATTTTGATTTAAATAATGAGATAGAATTGATAGCTTTGGTCCTTTAAGTTAGGTCCTTTAAGTTTGAGAGAATAAAATGAAAGGTTTGAGCGATAGATTGGTCTAAATACATTAAAAAGCTGTCCCGTAGTGTTGTATCTATGTACATCAGACTGTCTTCTGAAATATATCTGAAAATCTAACGGTATCGAGTCTAGATGATGGACAAATTTTTGAACCACTAGTAGACAGGAGTACAAGTTGAGCTTATGTATCTGCAAAATGTTAAATTCTATGAATAATGGTGATGTATGATCCTGTTATTGTAATAGCGTGATCACTCTTGTGGCATGTTTTTGTAACAAAAATAGGGAGGGAATTTAAATGGGTAGTGAAAGTGTTGGCCCATAGCACATTGCAATATGACAAGTAAGGCAGTATCATTGAAGAGTAAAAGTTCTTTCATTTATGGCATTTTTAATATGGTTGATGATCCCGAAGTTCTGCGATATCTTATTGCATATGTAATTATGAGATTTCCAGTTTAGCTGATCGTTGAGATATATGCCTAAGAATTTGAACTGATGAACACACTAGTCTATTTCTGTGCCGCAAATGAACAACGGGGGGATGATTGTTGCTCTATGCGCGTTGGGTTTTATGAGCATATATTTTGTTTTATTTATATTTAATGACAATCGTTTGCAGCAAAACTAGGTATGTAGCCTTTGAAGTTCCTGAGACATTGTAGAGTACAGCATCCGATAGATCTTTTGAAGAAAATGCAACGCTGGTATCATCATCGAAGAGAGTAGTTTTTAATACATCTGTTGCATTGTTTATGTCATTAATGTAGAGAAGAAAGAGGACAGGTCCTAAGATCGACCCTTGGAGAACACCATATGTCACAGGCATTGGCTCAGATAAAGCGCCATTTTGATCTACAGTTAGTGACCGATCCGACCCATATGATTAAGCCACGTATTTGATAGACCATGAAAGTCGTAGTGTTCAGGCTTCGATAGTGAAATACTATACCATGATGGGGTTAAATTGAGAGAGAAAATCATTCAGGAAAATATTCGAGTCATTACAGTGTTCGCCCCTGTGACTCCAGTCTTTTTCACGAATTCTTTGCAAAAAAAATCTGTTTTATTCTGGGGTGATTTCGCTGTAGGTTATGTTTTGTTGGGCAGGTTTGCTACTCGAGGCTGTTTTTTAATATATGGAATATCGGGAAATGATCTGAAATGTCAGTTAGAAAAATGCCGGCAAAAAGTTGTCGTCATGAAAATTGGTGAATATATGGTCTATAAGTGTTGCTGTTCGTTCTCGAACTCTTGTTGGCTTTGTGATCAATGGAAAGAAATAGTGTGATTTCTTTGTTTCAAAATAATTCTTGGATGGTTGGTGTCTGTCTGTTTTAACATGATCTATGTTTATGTCTCCCATCATTACACAATTATTTTTTGGACAAGAACTGAGAAGAAGTAACTATTAAAAGTGTTTACGTTTTTGCCAGGTGGTCGGTAAAATAAACCCACTATGTATTTTCTGTTATTTATTATTATTTCCAAGAATGGGGATTCATACTCGCCATCTTCATTAAAGCTTGAAAGATCCTCTCGTACTTTACAACTTTTTATCCCATCGGCATATATGCCGGATGGGATCATGTCGTCACGCTGTCCGGCTGGCTGGCTGGCTGGCTGGATGAATGACGTGACCGCTCTAAAAGGTGAACCGTTCCAGCTAGTCTTCAAATTTGGTATACTACATTGTTGGGTGATAAAGCACAAGCCTATTGAAATTGGGCATATTTAGTTGATTTTTGTGGTTTCCATGGCAACATAACGAAAAATATCCACATTGCGACTCGGGGTCCGAAATGGCGGCCTGCTGTTGGCTAAGCAGGCCAAAATTTTGACATAGCAGGCGATGTAAAAATTGGCCTGCTAAAAATAAAAAAATAAATAGCAGGCCATAATTTTCTAGCAATTTGACCATACCTTGAACAGTAAAGTATTTATTTCCGTATGTTGTTCGCAAGTTCACAAAATTTGTTGCCGGTATTAACTTAGCAAACGAATAAAGTAGAAAAACCACGTGGACGGACTTGTACAGGTCGATGTCTTTCAAGCCAGGGGAGACAACCGCCGAGTTATTAATTGTACGATGCTAGTTGCTATACTAGACCTTCGCCAGCGGAGGCACTTGGGGAATAAAGTACATGTACCTGGGTGTCTTTCAGTGGCCGCTATATAAATTCACTCACAGTATTACATCGCATACACCACTAGGAAGCTCACATGGTTAGACTATCACAGCACTTTCAGGATGGTATACCTAGTTCATCCAAATTGTAGAATTGTATTAATGTACTTTCAGGATAGTAGTTCGTCCAATTGTAGAATTGTATGTTCACTTCACAGCACGATAGTCGAGCTATAAAAAATGTTGAGTGGTTCCAATTGATTGTATAATAATAAATATGTACTCCGTAAGGAGGTGCTCCTATGTAAAGGAGGAATTTACGAACGATACGATACGATATGGCTTGGATTTCTGGTTCCGTTTCTCGACAGCGAGGTGAAGCAACGCTTTGACAGGAACGACTTGCCAGCAAAAATGACGCAAAAAAGCATCAAACTATTGACTTTAAAGTCCTGGAACTTCGATTGGATCGAAGTTTTACAAACTGAGAAATGCAATGGGCAAGTCGTCGTCATTTAGCGTCTGTTGTAGCGTATGTAACCAGTACGGAGATAGGATAAAATCTGTTCGAAATTTTCAACCAACATGGTTTAAAAAACGGAACCACAAACGTCAAAAAAGACTCTGTTGTTACACACACGAACAGCGAACCCCATACAAGAGCCCAGACATTAGAAAGAGATGCTATCCTAAGAGAAAAATGTCAGTCGCCGGTCGCATCTACAGTGATAGGTCAGGCATTAAATAAAATGATTCAACATCAGTTTACAATCAAATGGACAGTAATTTGTTATTAACTTAAAAATTGAAACGGCTACTACATGTAGTCAGTGAATGTAATTCGACATTGTAAAGGCATTTATGAGATTGAGAAATACATTATCATGTCATCTGAAATTGATTTATGATTCTTATTGTTCCGTTATAGTTTCCTCCTGATTATGCACCGTTACCCATTATCAGGTTGAGGACAACTTTCCA
>JAVTVY010012912.1:0-56066 GCA_036873755.1 Hanleya hanleyi
CATTGAAATGATGGGCAGTCCAGTCATATACGAGAACATCGCGGTCCTCGGCCTTGGGGTACTCGTCAAACATCTGTACGATGGTAGATAAGGGTCTTCCCCGGCATCGATGGTACAGGTAAAACAAGCAATATTGTCCGCACACGCTACTGGTCAGGCTTTGCAACGTTTGACTGTTCCAACACCACGTCTCTGTGCCTTCATCCATGAAGTCTGTTAAGTCGGGATGGAGGGGTGGCAGGCCGTACGGGTCAAAGTATTCCCCCTGCTGTTCTGTCAAGTACACGGCCACCCAGTGTTCACCGGGTCGCTCCATCGGGTCCGTGTTGATAACGTAAGCAGCAGGATACACACGGTCTAATGGAAACACATCTCGGGCGAACACCCCTTGAAACACCCTACGTGTCTCTGGGTCATTCTCCAGCACGGTGGTTATCTGCTCTATATCCATGTTGGGTGGAGAAGTCACACAGCACGTTGCGCGCCTTGTCCACTTGAATGATGTTGTCAAACTCGGCGTAGCAGATCATATTGACGGTGCTCCGGAGGGCTCGTTGAAAGTGAATTTCCAACCGTAAATTGCCTTGCTTGGCGAGGGCCAGCTGATGGTCGTTCTCTAAGGTGGGGGTCAGATCGAAACAGAACAACGTGTATCCGTTCCCGTAGTCCTCCCGACTGATGAAATTCCCTTCGTCTTGGTTGATTTGACCGGTGGCTGTAAACAGGCTCTGATATGCTCGAATGAAATTCGCGCGCCCAAAGTTCGGGGTTAAGGCCGTGGCTGGCACCTGTTGTCCATCCACATGCAGGGCCACAAAATTGATGCCGAAATGTTTAAAGTCAAACGGATTCTCTGGGTAGGCTCCACTGAAACTGGTATTTCCACACAGGCCAGGATCAATCGCTTGGGTAGTTCCCCCAGGAACAGGTTGTCTTTGTTGGCGGTCGTATTTCCAGCAGACACAGAGAACACTTTGGTTTGCACACGTCGGATAGGGTACTGGGCTGGTTTTGTTTCCAAGGCTTTCATGTGTCCCAGTTGAACGGCTGGATTCGGTTTCACTTTTCGGACATACAGGACTGCGTCTTCGATGACAATCTTATAGTCAGCTACATGCGCCTCTACGTTAGTGGCCATCAAGGCGAAGGTCGGAGGCGCCTGTATCAGTCGGATTTTGATGGGGACCTTGTTCAAGACGTACCGGTCTTGCATGAACATGTCTGCGTGCAGTCGACCCATGAGATCCACCGAGACGCCGTTCGCGGTCAAAGCCTTCCGTTTGCTATATCCCGTATTGTCGTTCTCTGCGCCCATGTGCTCGGCTTTGTCCTGGTAGAATAAAGCGGCTGTCAGTTGAGATTTTTTAGCCTCTCGCCCAGCGTCTCGATGTAGGCTCGATAGGGGTACGTCTTGGTCGAGTCACTGATGAGTTTGTCGCTGAGAAATATATCCACCTGTTGAAACATTGAGTGCAGCCAGAGATTCGTGGGGCCCACCGTTGCTTGGTCGGCGATTCTGGTGCCATCTCCATTGGTGATCTTGGCTTTCACATACAAGTAGGTATGGGCTAAATCCACATAGGTCGTATCCGCATTACTGATGGTGAATTCGATGGGCCCTGTTGCGTTGATGCTGGAGATCGGAAGATGCTCCACCCATAATCCTTGTTCGGCACTGGTCTGTGTGGGCGGGACGGTCCACAAATCAAATTCACTGTTGGTGGAGGGGCAGGACTCGGCGTGGATCAAGGACATGTTTTAAGAAAAGATATCCTTTGTCTTCTTCGATGTGCGTCGTCGCTGGGTGCTACCTGACCCGGCTGTTGGAGCGGTGCTGAGGTCAGCGGTCTGTCACGTGGTGGTGGTGGTGGTGGTGGTGCTGTTGCTGGGGTAGACAGGGTTTTGTATTGGTCCACGAACGTCATGTACCGTTGAAGCGTCTCATTGTACCGTTGTACTTTCTCACTGTCGCTTAACCCCGGTCTCTGTAAGATCTGTTGCATCTCTCCATCGAGGCTGTTTATGGTCTTCACCGTAGGTGGGACGGGGTAGGGTGATTGGAGGTTTTGCAGGAACCGTGGTTCGACGAGGACCATTTTTTTCGTGTGGTTCATTGTCGGCCGAAGAGTCCACCCAGTACTGGACCCAACACGGAAGCAGCCAACGGTGCTAAGATGGCCCCGAGAAAGCCGCCTTTCTGTAACATCTTTTTCTTTTGTGTTTGAGGGACCCGCTTGTGGACTAGGGTTCGGAGACCTGTCTTATGCTTGGCCAACTTGGTCTTCTGAGCCGGAGTCAGTGGTACATTGCCTTTTAACAGATTGTACCCGATCTCGCACAGACAGCGTACAAGGTCAGGGTCCGCACCGCGTACAATGGTTCGGACTAACTCGGGTGGGGCCGTCTTCAATACAGGGAGCGTGGGAGCGTGCTTCCGTACTCGCGCAGACATCATGTACAACTAATGCTAGAACCCACAACTCTGCTCTTTTTATCCACCTCAGAGACAAAGTCAACCCTGCTGTGGTATTCATTCTTTTTATTATTCCCCATCATCAAACACACAGACCCCAGCTGGGGGCGCCACTGTGGATGTGTTTACATTATTTTTGCATGTACACGTGGTGGGTCTCGCCGGGAAAGATGCCGGTCCGTAGTCGAAGGTAGTCGGGGGTGGCTTGCTTGAGGTCGAAGAGCATATACCTGTGCTGAGGGGTTGTGGCATCTTTGAAGGCTTCCAACGCAAACGGTGTGCGGCCGGGATACATCTGTCTCGCCAGGTGCAGCAGTTGAGTGGTATCTCTCGGGTTTTGAAGACCACCAGGTAGTGGGCATTTAAGCTGATGTTCCGATGTTCTTTGTTTTTACTGAACAGATTCTGCACAATGTAGATGATACTGAGCCGTCGATGATGGCTGCCTTTGGTAAAGAGTTGGGTGACCCGTGCATCCGTCTCCGCTATGAGATCATCCAGAACCACCAAGGTGTCGGGTTCCAAATCGGCCAGGTTGGGTAGGCCTTCCACGAACGTGATGTGGGGCATTGCTGCATACGCTTCTTGCCATTCTCCGTAACACCACACGACTCTGGCAATGGGTGGAGTGATCATGCTGTCGGCGTGTTGAAGGAGCTTCCTGACGAAGTGCGTTTTGCCGGAGCCCGTCGGTCCTGCGATGACGCAAGTGAAGGGATGCTGCCACCCAGGGTACATGGTTCGAGGTGTATCCGTTGTCGTGGTAACCCGCTCTTGTAAATTTCGTACGAGTGAACTGGAGTGGTGGTGGGTACAACGTCGGTCGTCGTTGTCTGTTCACGTCCAGGGATGGTGCTGGGGGTGGGTACAACGTGGGTCGTCGGTTCACTGTGAGGGATGAAATCCGGTAGGTGTTCAGACGTAGTGGGCGTACTTGATGTAGGTGTAGAGCTCGACGTAGAGCTCGCGGGGTGTGGTGGTGGTGGTGACTGGGCTCGATACGACTGGTGTAGACCGGTTTCGCTGGTGCCTGGTGTTCTCAGTTGGTTAAGTAACGTGCTGACATAGGCTACGTCGTAAAACACACCTCCGTACAACACACTCAGCAGGGTTAGCAATAGCACCCCAAAGCCCACTTGCGCTTTGCGCGTTTTGCGAGACGCTGTCTTCAGAGGCAGCTGCTGTTGGTCCATAGCACTGTAGTCGGACGTGGAATGAAGGAGGACGGCAGTGGTGTCTGGCTTTATAGTCGTTTCACCTGGTTGGCAGCGACCCAGGAATTGAAGGAACTGGGCCAGCCTTGCCATTTGACGAAATGAAACAGTTTGCCACGTCGACGTTCCGTTTTCAAATCTGCTCCACCGTGTAGTAGTCTTGCTGTGTTTTTACGACAGGCTGTAATTCCGTCTCGTAAAACGTCCCTAGCAACGGTTCCCCTTGAAGATCTTCCAGTTCATAGACTCGCCGCTGTCGGGGTAGGCGCCGTTTAATCAGGAAGTGCTCATCGCTTCAGTTGGGCAAGTAACTTTTCTCGAACTTGCCTTTGACTTTACTGATCCGTACAGGGTCCCCGACCTTGTACTCCGCCTTCGTCGTTCGCTGCGATGGCCTGGGGTACAACACACGCCGGACTTGGGCTTCATTGCGTTGGGTCACGTGGCTGAGGCTCTCTCTATGCACTTCGATGAGAGCAAGATTTGACCTCCAGTTTCGGGAGAACATCGATGGCACGCCTTGTATTCTTATAGGTTGAATATTTATAATACTGCAGCCTTTGAATGTCCTGTTGAACCTTTCCACCACGGAAGCCTTGGTCTCGTTGTACGTATGGAAGAAAAAGACCTTCTGTTTCTTGAGAAAGGCTTGGAACGGTCTGTTGAGGAATTCCGTGCCTTCGTCGGTTTGCAAATACAAAGGTTTGCGCCGGGTCTTGAAGATGTCTTTGAACGCCGCTATGAGATTCGCCCCCGTTTTCGTTCGGATGGGTACCACCCACGCATACTTGGATAGGATATCGATGCACGTCAAGATATACCGATTCTCATCGTTGTGTTTGGCAAAGGCGCTCATATCGACCAAATCCGCTTGCCACTGGGCATCTATTCCTCCCACGATGACCCGGTTCCGTAGAAAATGGCGACGGACAGATCGATGTAAGGTATAGGTATCTTGTCTTCTTAACCAATCTCGGACTTGGGCACGTTGTACCCCCTGGGGTTTGGCCGCTCGATAGAGAGCCGACAATGCACTATAGGCCGCCGGACTGTCAGGACTGTAGTATAAGTTATCCAACACCTTCTCCCAGCGCTTCATGGTGACAAAATGATGATGGACCCTGGCTCTATCGTTTATTTATAACGGGTATATCTTGGGCCGGAGTTTCTTTCTGATTTTCTTCGTGGACTTCCACAGTGGCCATAGTAAATGACCAGTCCAACTCGTCTGATGACCGCTTGATAAGCACTTCATCCACATCCACCACGGCATCTTCCAATGCAGACCATAGATCAGGGTGAAGGGTAAAATGCACTGTACCTCCATCTAGCCGATCCAATTGGGCAAAGAAAGGGCCGCGTCGGATGTACACATCGTGACACAAGTGGATGAGGTCGCCGTCCAGTTCACCAGACAACACCCGTTTGAATTTGGTCCAGCCCTCCCGGGACGGACGAATGTGAGCCGGGCACGGTTGTGTAGGGTCCGCATCACAGACGTCTCCCACCTCCTCCATGATATCGACCTTATCCGCATACACGTGCAGGAAAACCTCGGGGGTCAAGCTGAAATACGCCAGTACTATATGCTCCGTCATGGTCAGTACGTGAATGGTAGCAGATTTCACTGTCTCTCGTATTTATAGGGAGAACCCCGTGAGATCAAAGGATCAGGTGGTCATGTCATTGGGCTGACTGAGTCTAGCCGGGTAATCAATGGCATCGTCGTCGGGTTCATGTAGTTGTTCATGGGGTTCAGCCAGCGCGTCCTCAATAGCACGAGCCCACCCCAACTGGTGTGATGATCGCTCGTCCCGTGTAAACAGCTGGTCCACAATAGGCACCACTTTCTCCAAGGCTGACCACAGATCGGGGTCTAGGGTGAAGCCTCGCGTAGCATCTTGGTAGCGGCCCAGGCGTAGGAAGAGGGAGGTACGGTATATGTAGATGGCATTGTCTATGTGGATGAGGTTTCCGTCGAGCTCGCCGCTCAACACCCGTTTAAATTTGGTCCAGCCGTCACGAGGTAGTGTGACCGTATTCGATACGGTCTCAGCGGGCGCCCAGCAAATAGCTCCACGGTCTTCCACCAGGGTGACTTTATCTTCATAGACGTGTAACCCCACCCGGGGTGTAAGAGGCAGGATGGCTCGTAGTGACATGCTTGCTGTAAATGTCGAACGGTGAATGACACACACTCTGTCTGACCCTCGTATTTATAGTGTCAATACCACAGCGCCAGGGTCAATAGGGCACAGACTAGTATGAGGCCAACCAGCCGGCGCTGGTTCCGGCGTGAGCGCTCGTGGTCCATAGCGCGAGCATCAAGGATGGCTGTCATAGTCCAGTAGTGGTGAGTGATGGCACGCCTCTCCATCGAGTGCACTCTGTGGAGGACCGCTTCTGTGAACTCGTTCAGGATCTGGCGTCGTCCCTCGTCGTCGCCATCTGCAAACATGGACCGGACCACTGCTCGGTAACCCGTGAATGAATTCACCACGGTGGCATACTGTAAAATGCGAGTGGCATGGGGCTGGATCTCCGCCATGGCTCTGTAGAAATGAAGGTGTGGGATCCAGAGGGACGTGTTTTATAGACCAGATGTAGCTCTACGGGTGTAGTCCGTGATACGCACTGTTCTGATGGGTTAGTCCAAAAAAGGGAGCAACAACAACAACAACAACAACAACAACACAGATTACAGATCAATCCTTTTATTATGTGTGAACAACATAGAAATGCATGTACTGACCTGTCTGTGGGAGGTTTCCCACAATGGAGGCTGTGTATAGAGGTAGTCCGTGTATCTTCGGTAAAGTCCGTGTCTTTTCGTAGACATGACCGCGGATGAATACATTCTTGCACTCACTCACACCAGCCGCCATCTTAAACCCATGCCAAATCAATGTTGGTCGATACCTGTCTACCTTATGGGCATAGAGGGGAGACAACCAGTATACAGACACACGCGCCTGTGTAATACCCATAAACATGGCGGGTCCATTTAAGATATATTTCAGTATTTCTCTTGAAATAGTTTTATATCCAATCGTTATAATATCAAATGATTTATGACCACACATGTCTTGACCATTATTGATCGACATATTAAACCTTGATCGACATATTATATAGTTTTTTGTTAGATCGCTGTTCGTCAGACATGATTTATACCTGTGCCCAATTCAGGCATCCACGGGCTTGTTATCATGCAATAAATATATGTATTCTCAATTGAAATTGCATGACCAAAAAGTCGAATGTAGTGAAGGCATGATATTATTGCTAGAGATCTGAACAATTCTGCTCAGATAAACAGCTATAGTATTGGTCAGCCTTGTGTTGAATATAGTTGTTGAATCTCGTTACTTGAAGTAATAATGAAGTGAATACGCTTTAATATATACTCTATAATAACCCCGCGTTCACTGATCCAGGTTCACCGACAGTATCACCTACTATGGACTGTTCCTGATGACCACAGCCATGTCCGGTGATCGACTGTTGAATGTTCTACTAAGCGCTGCTGTGGAGATTCCCGCTATGGTCGGATTGTTTGCCTGCGTAAAATGGTATGTACAAGCATGGTATTCGCGACGTATATGTGAATGTATATGTACCTTGTGTATTTGTATGGTCCACCGTGTGCCCGAAATCGGAAGAAACAGTATGTACGTTGGGTACCGATTTATGTCAAGTTGGGAAAAAATTGCTGTAATCATACTTGATTTTCATTCTCTTGAACTTTATGAGAAGTGATTTTTTTTATATCGGGTAGACTGAAACTAAGTAAGCCGAAACATTTTTTAAAAATGTTTATTCTCTTCTTTTCTCTGAAAGATTACATTAGCGAATCGGATATCCTTTACTGAATTATCAGTGAGGGTAATTGAATACATAATGAAATGAACAATATCGTCATCTGTTTGGTTCTTCCTCCATATTCTACTCTGAATGTTAGGCGCCGAGAGAGGCTTTCCTGCAGAGTCATATGGATGTTTTTAGTTGTCAGACGTTGTCATTTTTTTCCAACTCTCACATATCGCTCCACTTTATTACCTGTATATGATAGGATTCTGGTGGTGGACTGTTACTCCTCGTGGCCCGCTCTCTGTACACGTCATTTGACAACTATATGTAGATTTATTGTGTGGTGGGAAATTTATCCCACGACGTCGGGCATTACATGCTAGTTTTTCTAGGTATTCTTGTATTTAGAATATATATAGTAAATATAGTATTTACTAGGCTTACCCCATGTTGAGGCGGTTACTCCATCAGAAGTCCTCGATGCTGGTCCATTAATACCAGATGAGTTATTTGTTTGAGCTGATCTGTCATTACAGCCCCCTCCACATAGAGTGGCTAATTCCGCTCAAGTCGATGATAGGAGCCGTGTGGATAATTCATATGTCTCACATGAAAAGCTGCAATATTATAAAAGCGCGGCTGAAATACCAAGGCTACGATTGTGAAGTGCCGAAGGAAGCTTTCCTGTAGAGTCATTTGGTTGATTATTATTCGCCAGACTTCATCAGTGTTACCAAGTCTTTGCATATCGCTCCAATTCCCTCTTCTAAGTACCTCCATAGAACACTTTTTCTCTATTTAATCGGTACATTATAGTCACAATGTTGCACAGTAAGTAGCAAATCGGTATCGACTTTTTGTGCTATTGTACTATTTGGACATTTAGGAAAAACTTCGGGGACTTCAAGTCATCAGAAATGAGCGAAATTCTTTCCTTGGTAGCAAAATATGAAATTTTATGGAAGAACGAACGCACACACATGCCCGCCGTCGCGAGATTGTGCTCCATCCCAGATTTATTTGAATAAATGAATCATTGCCGCAGCGTCCACTAACCCTTCCTGGTTTATATTGTAACGTGAAAGGTGGTCACATGCTTCATCAAATAAAAAGGTGCAACGTGCCTAAAACTCCCAACTATCATCGTGATTAAAACAGGCGTATGACTGAATCTCTGGTAGATTTTACTCAATTAAATGAATATTCTAATAGAACTTCTGCTTATCTTCAAATGTTTCTTCATTCAGGCTCGGTAGAAGACGAGGCTGCATCGGGTTGCACCTGATTTGTGGTATAGCCTTACTGTTGGCCATGGTGTTTAGTTTAACAACAGGTACCGTAAACATTACTCTAATGATTAGGCCATGAATGCATGATGAATATGTTATGTCAAAAGTATACGAAGGGGAATATTTTACTAATTCCTGCTCCAAATCTGCTGCTTGTATATGCAACCTTTATATCTTGAACATTTTAATCCATATTATAACTGTGGCAATATCTTTCCTATACAATAAATATGGACGTAGAGGATTACACGTCATAGTTATACAGCCTTTAGTATTTCCATTTCAGATGGGGATACCAATGATGTGCTGATGAAGATCGTGTCTGTCATTGGAAAGTTTTCCGTATCCGCTTCATTCATGCTGATATATTTTTATACACCCGAACTGTTGCCCACAAATTTCAGGTAAAAATGATCTCATTCTCGTGTAAAGTGTTCATAAACCAAGTTTTACCACTAATTTATTCAATTTATATTTAACAAACACGAAGCAATCATCATGATACATACCACAAAATTACCGGTAATCATTTTATATTTAGCATAGCAATCATCATGATGCAAACAAGTTAAGTATTCTAGTTGATCTGAGTTCCATCAATATTTCATGAATTATATAATCCAATTACATAAAAACAAAGATATGTTGTTTTCACTCTTAGCAGAGATCAGGCTTGGGTAAAGACCTCTCAAATTTTAATCAGTCAAAATCACTTGAAAAAAAGCCCTTGAGTGTGAGGTAGAATAATTTGAAGCGAATAGTTACATATTTACGCTAAAGGCTGTTATGACATCGTAAATAACTTTTAACTTCCAGAACGACAGGATTGGGCATAGCTTCTGGAGCGGCGAGGCTTGGGTCTGTTCTCTCTCCATTCTCTTCATACGTGGTGAGTTGCCCCCTTTTGTATTATTATGTATGTATTATGAACTGGATAATGTGTTTTCCAAATTGTGAGGCAATATGACCTCAAAGAAGTGACGCTGGGAAACTGTTTCCATGATCATATTTTTCCGACTGGCATCCGACTGTCTGGAAGGGAAGCCTGGTGATCCCCCATTTTTATTAGGTTTTCCGAATCAGCATTGTTCCAGAAAACCATTGATGCGGTTTGGAGAAAATGACAAATCAACTTCTTAACAAATGTTAGCTTTTTCTATTAAAATACAGGCATTTCTTATGGCGTTCCTATCCAAGCTCATACATTAGAGTCATAATAATCAAAAGAGTAGTAAATCCCACATTATCAAAAAATACCCCAGGTGATCCCTACATGATTTTACGGTCCGTAAGGTGTTTTAGATCTGCGTTACCCCTTGTTAAATTATAGTAAAAATGGCAATTATTTTGGAAATTGTCTGGAACATCCTTTAACGGGAACCCAAATGAAAAATCTACAGCTCCGAAAGAGATATGACGGACCCCTTATTCTGAGAATTTTGTCATTTACATAATATATTATTCCCATTCGCTGCCAAGATTTGGTATTTCAAAGAGTTTCGGTTGTGATACAAAGGACCTCGTATGTTTAGATGGGTAAATAGCCCCAGAACAGATGCAGTGGAAGTGCCTAAAATAAAACATTGCATATGGGTATATTAGCCGTGTCTACAATCTACAGTTGATATCCACTAATCTCAGAAAACGAACTCTTTAGAAACATAATTTCTTTAGAGTTCGTTTTCTGAGATTAGTGGATATCAACTGTAGATTTTAGACCGTGTCTACAATCTACAGTTGATATCCACTAATCTCAGAAAACGAACTCTAAAGAAATTAATGCTGGACTCCTGTACCAAGACAGTAATTTCAGCTAATGGAACTTTTTATCAACAAATTGACGGAGTTACCATGGGCACATCACTTGGTCCTGTGCTTGCGGACATATTCATGACTGAACTCGAAAAAGATGTGGTAAATAATCTGTTCGAAAACAATGTTATAAAATTTTACTGTCGCTTTGTAGATGATACTCTGATTTTAGCTAAGCCCTCTGATTTCGCAACAATACAATCTGAACTGAATAAGTATGACAAGAACATCAAATTCACTTTTGATGATTTTACTGACAATAATGAAGTACACTTCTTGGATATTAACGTATTGCCTAATAGAACCAGTGTTTATAGGAAGACATCCCATACCGGCTTATTTACTAACTTTTCTAGTTTCCAACCTTGGGCAACCAAAATTTCTTGGATAAGAGCTTTGGTTCAGCGGGCTCACAAGATTTGTAGCAACAAAACTCTAGTCAATTCTGAGCTGAAGATCATTAGAATGTTTCTGTCATGGAATGGTTACCCAGTAGCATTAGCAAAGAAACTTATTGATAGGTTCTCAATCAGTAAACCTAAACAAGCCAAGAATGACAGAACAACAGAAGAAACTAAAATATTTGTTAGGCTTCCCTATATATAGGAAGACAAGGTGAACAGCTAGTCAAGAAAACGATGTCCAAAGTCAATAGGTTGTTAAACGTTAAAGTTAAGATCATTGTTCTTTTCTACAACACTAAGACATCTTACTTCACTTCTATGAAGGATCGAATTGTTGAAGAATTTCAAAATATGGTTGTGTATAAATTCTCTTGTCCAGGTTGCTCTCAACAGTACATAGGTAAAACTGAAAGATGTCTTATTACAAGAGCTACCGAGCATGCTGAGGACAATAACAGTGAGATTTTCAATCATATTCAAAATTGTGAGCACTTTGACCATATTATGAGATTGTTCAGCATGCCTAACTCAGACACCATTTTTGAACCTAGACTCCCTCTGATTATTTTTAACAACATGAAAGTTATAGATAAATCTCAACATTGGTCAGAATTATTATTTAAAGAGGCATTTGCAATTAAAAACAATAAACCCCAATTAAACCACGGACTGAAAGCTACAAAACAGTTAGCTTTGTTTGATTGATAATCTGACAAATGTATATTATATTGAACTGATCACCTCCCTATACAAACACTTGTCAACCTTAACTGAATCTTTGTTTATTGTCACCACACACTGTTTAATCCCACATGCTGTTAATCTCTTAAATCATGTATCAGATCTTTTATTGACCTTATCTGAATGTATTGCCACAACAACTGTTTTTACTGCACATAATTCACACTGATGCCATTTTTACATATATGTTTATTTGTCACTGATTATTTCAACACCTTACCTGTATATATATCATTTGGTTTCTCTGTCAAATTACTCCTGACGATGGTTTGAAGAAATAAACCGAAATATCGAGTCACAATGAACTGCTTGTCATTCTTCGGAGTGCTTACCCTACAAGACTCCTTAACTTAGTATTATTTGGAAGAAAGGTAAATTCAAGTTGTACTGAAATTTGGAGCAAAATCATCATAATTGTCAATGGTGTTACCCTAAAAATAGTAACACCACTGACAGGTAACACCACTGACATTTTGGAAGGAATTCATTGTTGCTCCCTCGTATATTGTCGTGACGGTTCAAGGACAATGATTTTGGAATTCATGCGCACATTTCTTTGTTACCAGTTAATATTTTTACTCGGGAGCCACTACATGTTGATCCTGACACGTAACACCATTGACCGGTAATAAACGTACGCTGAAAATTTGGAGCTAGAAATGACTGAAATACTGAAAAGAGTTTCATAAAACACTTCTGATGGAATCTCAAGTTTACCCGCGCTTGGAAAAGAAGCCGTCTGGTGGCAAATCTTTGTTTCTAATTTAAGCGTTCGCTTTTTGGCTCCCCACCAATGACCCGAAAACTAGTTACAGACCTTTGCCCATGCCATTTTCACAAGATAATCTGCCATTGTGAAAAATATATTCATATATTGAAAGAACAGATGCGGCTGGTTGCCAAAATGGTAGAATAATATAGAACAAAAGAATTTTTGGCAACTTTATCGTGGTATCAAGTAGGTCACTACAGCCAGTTACAGGTCTATTTTACCCAAAATTGAGGGTTCTGGTGAAAATTTACCTAAAAAAATCAATCGGGAGAGTGCTTGCAATGAGTTATTCGTACTCTACTAAATGAGTACTACGAACAATCTGAATTTTTTCAGCCGTAAGACTGGTTAGAAGAAAATTTGGGTCGAGTGACACGAATTGCGCCTTTCCGTGAGAATGACCTATATACAAGAAATTATTCAGTTAGCATGAAGTACAATATTATTTTGTATACTCAGAAAAGTGTCAAGGCACTGAATCTCATCATTCTCGAATAACAGGGCCGTGAAGTAGAATATTCGTGCAAAATCGCCAATTTTGAGGCGAAAATATCTCATATTTCTTTTCATAAACATATGAAGATAAACGATAACCAGAACCAGCTTGATACAGCATACTCGCTCTGCTCTGGTGTTCTATTTGTGACAAGTTTCCGTCGCCTTTTAAAAACGCGACGTCGCCTTTTGAAACGCGACGTCGTGTTTCGAAACGCGACGTCGCGTTTTTAAAACACGACGTCGCGTTTTTAAAACACGACGTCGCGTTTTTAAAACACGACGTCGCCTTTTGGAAAACACGACGTCGCCTTTTAAAACGCGACGTCGCGTTTCTTTCCTATGTTTTTGCATTGTAAAAGTCGACACAACGGAACTCGACGTCGCGTTTTCAAAAGGCGACGTCGTGTTTCACCCACGTCTTGTTTGGCAATGTTAAAAAGATAGGAAAGAAACGCGACGTCGCGTTTTAAAAGGCGACGTCGTGTTTTTTAAAAGGCGACGTCGTGTTTCAAAAGGCGACGTCGCGTTTCGAAAGGCGACGTCGCGTTTCAAAAGGCGACGCGTTTTGAAACGCGACGTCGCCTTTTAAAAAACACGACGTCGCGTTTTAAAACGCGACGTCGCGTTTCTTTCCTATCTTTTAACATTGCCAAACAAGACGTGGGTGAAACACGACGTCGCCTTTTGAAAACGCGACGTCGAGTTTCGTTGTGTCGAGTTTTACAATGCAAAAACATAGGAAAGAAACGCGACGTCGCGTTTTAAAAGGCGACGTCGTGTTTTCCAAAAGGCGACGTCGTGTTTTA
Organism: Hanleya hanleyi; assembly: GCA_036873755.1. NCBI lineage: Eukaryota > Metazoa > Mollusca > Polyplacophora > Lepidopleurida > Hanleyidae > Hanleya > Hanleya hanleyi. The sequence goes on from JAVTVY010012912.1 coordinate 13,820, forward strand.
AAAACGCGACGTCGCGCTTCGAAACACGACGTCGCGTTTCAAAAGGCGACGTCGCGTTTTGAAAAGGCGACGGAAACTTGGCACAAATAGAACACCATGCTCTACCAATACGTAGTCGTAGACCAAATCTGGGTCTGGTTATCGTTTATCTTCATATGTTTACAAAGAACAATAAGAATTGTTTTCACATCAGGATCAGCTATTTTGCACCAATGCACTACCTCACGGCCCTGTTATTCGAGAATCAAGAGACCCAGTGCCTTGAAATTTTTCTGAGTATGCAATATAATAGTGTACTTCATGCCAATTGAACAATTTCTTGTATATGCAATACTTTATTTTAGGCACTTCTACCGCACCTGTTCTGGGGCCATCTAAATACACATGGTCCTTTAGTACGGTATGCAGTAAACTTTGATGACAGTCAGTAATCAAAATTTCATAAACTCTAGAATTTTCCAAAATGAATTCCTTGGAATCATGTTGCTATTGTGAAGATATTCCTGAAAATAATAGGATTTTTTCCCGGAATGAAACTTTTATAAATTTGCATAATGCTTTAGCTGTTTAGTTTTAGAGAGTTCCGATTTATAATCCCGGAAAGATTTAGTGTAAAGTTAGCTCATGACATCTCCAAAAGTCATCTGCATAAAATCTTTAAATCACATATTTTGATTTTAAACTAGAATATCTTTGCGAGCGGAGTTCAGAGCCGCTTTGTTTTTATCAAAGTTTACCGATATGTCATCTGCCATGAACTAACGACATAAATATGTCTTGTGGGCATAATTTTAAGATGTAATCACCTCCACAAACCGGCTTATGTATTTAGCAAAGTGATCAGCCGACAGCAAACGCATATCGGACTAGGCTATACAAAGCGAGGCAAGCTTGTCCGCCAGTCAGTCAGTCAGTCAGGGTCAAAGAAAATTTGACTCGAATATCCCATAACAAAAGCAAATCCTGAATTTGAGTTTAATACCGTTCTGGCTTCATTACATAATTAGCACTTCTCAGTTTCAATAAACGCAACATGTTGGGTGCTATCCATATCGTTGTCAATTAATATTACTGCACGTGTATTTAATTTCCTGATTATCATTCCTCAGTTTCGGAGGAGCCCTTGGGCCTCTGGTGCGGTGTTTGGAGGTCTGAGTTTGCTAGTATCTCTGCTTCTCTTATTCATACTGAGACGGGGAGACAAGTTAGGAACTACCTCAAAACGTAGAGGAAGTTGACCAATGGGCTGCCAAGTGAAGAAGGATAAAACAGGGCGAGCAAAAGAAAACAATGCATCTCACTTCCAAAACTATAACGCCTTCGCCATCATGGAACGTTTAATCGAAGATACATGAGATACATACTATTTTGTTTCTGGTCGTCATTTCTTCAGTTTAAAATGAAACTGCCATTTGCTTTGATATAGTTTGTCTTGTTCATGTATTCAGTTCCTCTTATTTTGGGGGCTATGGGGAATGTCCGCTCCGGGGCTCCGAGCCGACGATAATATGCGGCGCGTGCGCAAAAGTTACTTCCCTTGTGAGTGAGTAGTATAGAAATGACGGATAAAGTAGTATTGACCTCATTATTTGTTCCCCCGGGTAAAATTTGATGGGGTGGTCACATGTTATAAAGAGTGCGCTAGGAGCTGCCCCCTGGCGGCCTTTGACCTTCTGGGCGTGTAAAAACATCTCCCGAAAAAACGGAACACGGACTCTAGGCCGCTATGGATGACTGGGCATGTAAAATTTCTCCGAAAAAAGTGAACACGGACTTTACCCTAAACACCTATCAACCCTATAACATTGGTCCCCGGGCTGTCGGGGCCTGCCTATCCAACCAAACGGGTGTTTTCACGGAAAAATAAAAAAACGGAACACGGACTCGTACAATATACAGTATATTGGGGAAATGTCTGTATGGGTATAACTATACTGGCTATGTGTAGGGGGAGGGTAGTCAATTTTTTTTTTGTGGGTGTTACTATGGGTTGTGGGGTCGTGTTTTTCTCGTCTCGCCAAGAAAATGACAATGGGAAGAGTCCCAGAGCGAAGCGTTGAAATTTTTGGAAAAGTTCCGGGTATGTCTGTGTGTAGTCCCATACTGGCTATTGGGGGGGGGTGTATAGCTCCAACCTGAGATTTTTATTGTGCATTTTACTATGGGTTGTGGGGTCTTGTTTTTCACGTCTCGCCGAGAAAAACACAATGGGAGGGGTCCCGGAGCGAATTGGTAAAATTTTTGGGAGAAGTCACCGAGGCCTATATATAGCCCCAAAGGCTGGCTATGGGGCGTATAGGTCCAACCTGGGAAATTCACACACGTTCATTGTGATGTGGGTTGTTTAGATTTGTTTTTCTCGTCTCGTCATTTAGAACACGATGGGAAGGGTCCCCGAGCGCAACGGTGAACTTTTTGGGAAAGTACCATATACATGTAGCCTCATATAAGCTCCATACTGGCTCCATAACTTTTCGAAAATTTCACCGAGTCCTGTGTAGGTCCATATAGCTCCATACTGGCTATATGGGGGTATAGGTTCAACCTGGGAAATTCACACGCGTTCATTGTGATATGGGTTGTTTGGATTTGTTTTTCACGTCTCGTCATTTAGAGCACGATGGGAAGGGTTTCGAAGCGAAACGGGAAAAGTTCACCTGGCAATGGGTAGGCCCATAGGCCTATACTGCATGGCTATGGGGGAGAGGTCCATACGGGATGGACGTTTTGGAGTCTAGGTGAGCCCCTAATGATCCTATGGTGTCTTATTTTGAAGCTCGCGTAAAGGAGCATCCGACTGGGCTAATGGTTCGTCCGTTTTCAATATTCTGCGCATGCGCAGTCTGGCCGTAGTAGAGAAAACATGCATTTTGCGGGGGGGGTATGTGGGTGTGTGTTTGGGGTAGAGATGGACCGCTATGGGTCCGAATGGGTCGTGGAAGCTAGGTGTCAAAGTGAAGCTTGTGTGGGTTAGAGTCAGAATGGCGTGTTTTTAAATGCAAAGTGGCCATTTGGGGGCAGTGCAGGAAGGTATTTGGTGTCGAGATGGACCATCCGGATGCGTCCTGGGAGGTGTCATTTTGTAGCTCTCGGAGTGTACATCCCGATTTGAGGGCTGTCCACGTCATATGTGGACAGTACGAGTTGTAGCGAAAGTGGGCATTTTGGGGCAGTGAAGGAAGGTATTTGCGGTAGAGATGGACTATCCTTGGTCCGAATGCATCCTGCGGTAGAGATGGACTATCCTTGGTCCGAATGCGTCGTGCGGGGTGTAATTTTGTAGCTCTCGGAGTGTACATCCCGATTTGAGGGCTGTCCACGTCATCTGTGACGTTATCGGTGACGTCATCAGTACGAGTAGTAGCGAAAGTGAACGTGTTGGGGTAGTACAGGAAGATATTTGGGGTAGAGAGGGATCATCCTTGGTTCGAATGCGTCGTGGGAGGTGTCATGTTGTAGCTCTCGGGGTGTACATCCCGATTTGAGGGATGTTCACGTCATCTGTGACGTCATTATGTGACGTCATCAGTACGAGTAGTAGCGAAAGTGGGCATTTTGGGGCAGTGAAGGAAGGATTCGTAGTATAAAGGCGCATTTCGAGCCCTATTGACCTTGCGGCGCAATGCGCAATGAGTGTATGCGTGCGTGTGTGTGAGTGAGTGAGTGTGTGAGGGTGAGTGAGTGAGTGAGTGAGTGAGTGTGAGTGAGTGAGTGAGGCGTCCCCAACACCCGTCTTTAACGCATGGACGCACTAACGACGGTGAGTGAGTGAGTAAGTGAGTGAGCGAGCGAGTGAGTGGGATCCTACTGGACTAATGTATCGTCCGTTTTCATCATTTTGCGCATGCGTAGCCAGGCCGTAGTATAGAAAGCAGGCATTTTGTGGATTCGTGGAGGTTTGTTGAGTGATGAACCATCCCTGGTCAAATAGACCGTGTGGGGTATCAGTGTGAAGCTCTCGAATGGCTGTCACCCGTCAACACCCGTCGTTACGCCTTAACGCCTGTCTCAACGACTTAACGCCTTAACACTAACATAACGCCTTGACGCCATGATATAGACCGAAGAGAGAACAACAACAACAAGGATGACACATGAGAGAACAACAACAACATGAAGTTTTTTTCATATAGTTTATTCTCCCCAATGTTACATCATACCCACGCTGGGGGAGCCGCGTTGGGTATGTTTACAACTCAAGAAGACTCTTGTCCAATCAGAGACCACTATTTGCATCTGTCATATTCGTTCCTGTGCGTTAGATGTATTCATGTCCAATCAGAAGTCTACATTTCAGAAAGTTCCATCTTCGGCCATGTTCTCTCTGAACGGTTGGTTCTAATCATCGTCGGGCAGGACAGGATACCGTTGAGACAGAGTATCCCCAGATAGTTGTTTGCGCATTCTAAGTATCTATCAGTGCATGGGTGAATACATTCATCCGATGGGAAGATCCCGTAATTTGGCCACGAAGAACGTAACATTGGTCACCCTCTCTACGAGCCACTGGGTGTTGGGGCGCTGTTCATAGGCCCATTCCCAGGCATCCAATTGCTCCACTTGGTCCAGCACGGGCTGTAGCGACGCCCGGTTGATGATGATAAACGGTTGGTCAAATACCCGGATGTTACTGCTTGGGTAAAATTATCGGGTTTGTCCTGTCTCCTTATGCTGCAGTACATAACCAAACGCCAGATTTAATTTGAAGGACGTAGCTTGGTCATTGAAGATGGCTTCCATGTAGCTGCGTAGAAGGACGAGATCGGTCAGTCGGAAATTGTAGATATCTTGAATAGGGCGATGACGGTGGAAACATTGCCGTATCATGGGCCAATGGCGCCGATAGATGTCACTCACTGGATGGGCGTCCTGTAACAGATCGCTAGGAACATCCACTGCATCTTCCAGAAAATGTTCGATATCGTCAGGCGTATGACACGAAACCGTAACGCTGGGTTCCGGTAGCGTTCGTCTCCCCGGGTTCATCTTAACTGGGTCTGGTCTTCCGCCGATCCACTTTAGAGGCAAGTTGTCGCGTAAACCGTAGAGACGGGACATGAATCAAACGTTGGTGCTGTCTTAACCGACTGGGTCGTTTGAAGAGTCGGTCACAATCGTTACATTGTACCGTCGCACCCTCGTGGAGTGCCCTCTCATGTCGCAGTAAATTATCCTCCCGATTGAATGACCGTGCGCAGATTATACAAATATACCGTGCATCGTTGTGGGTGGAGGCCTCGTGGCGTCGTAAACTTTGTATATGAGTAAACTGCTTCTGGCAAGTTGTGCAAGATAACATATCGACTGTGGATCTGGAAATGATGAATGCCGTAAAAATTCTGGCTCTTATAGTCCAACATAGAAGTACCCGGATGTAGGCGCGGACGTCAGCGACAAGAACCCGGATGTACAACAACCCGAATGTACAAGAACCCGGATGTAAAAGTCCCCGGATGTAAAAGTCCCCGGATGTAAAAGTCCCCGGATGTTCAATTCACTTCGGCCACTGAAAAATCTCCTCTCTCCTCGTGTAAAGAACACACCCGGTCAAGGGTACACCTTCAAGGCAGGTCAGGCATCGCTGGCGATGGTAGCGGAGATCTCCGGGCTCTCCCCTGGTTGAGCTGTAACCCACACTGAAGAAATCATCAATCATTTCCATAGTTATGGGCGGATATCTTTTGGTAACTCTTTTGCGGAGTCGAGCGGGAACCGGCACCTTTTCGTCAATCTTCAACGATTGCTCATCTGCCTTGGAAATGGCTAGCTTTTCCATTTGATCGGGTCTGGCACAGGTTGTGAGAAATGTACATCTAACATGCGTGTTTCCGTATTTATAGTTAGAGGCAAGGTGACCGTCCTATCGACCAATCAGAAGCCATCATTCCAGAAGGTTTAATCTTCGTTCAGTGTAACCTAAACGTCTTCGGGCAATCCATGATACTGAAGCTCGAAGCTCTTACTTCTCTCATTCAACACTGAGATCAATCTCCTTCGGCTCTTCAATTTGCGGCGGCGAATCGATCTCCATGGGTTCTTCTATTCTCAGATGCATTCCCATAGAAACTAAAATATCCGGTCTCGAGAGTGGCGAGCGTGATCCGTGTATGACATTTCGGTGACGTCTCAATTGACTGGGATGCTAAAAGACTATATCACAATCCGCACATGTATGCATGAATACTTCGTGGCGTGCACGTGTGTGACAACGCAAACTGTCCAGGCGATGAAAGCGCTTCGAGCATGTTGTGCTAGATAACACATCGGCTGTGGATCTGGAAATGTTGAATGCCGTAAACATTCTGATTCTTATAGGCCAACATAGGAGTACCCTGATGTTCTACAGTCAGAGATGTACAAGAACCCGGATGTACCCGGATGTAAAAGTCTCGGATGTAAAAGCGCCCGGATGTTCACGAATGTACCGACTTCTATCAGGCCCAGGTGCGGAAGCTCTCATGTCCTGCATGTGAATAGTCAGTGTGTATGTGTGTATGCATGTGTGTGTATGTATCTGTGTGTGCGTGTGTGTGTATGCATGTCTGAGTATGTGTCTGTGTATATGTGCGTATATATGCGTCTGTGTATGTGTGCGTGTGTGTATGCGTGTATGTGTGCTTGCGAGTCTGTGCTTGCGTGTGTGTACGCGTGCACGTGTATGCATCTGTGTATGTGTGCGTGTGCGTGCATGTGCGTGTGTGTGTGTATGCGTCTGTGTGTATGTGTGTGTGTGTATGCATCTGTGTGTATGTATATGTGCGTGTACACGCGTGTGTGTTTGTGCTTGCGTGTGTGTGTACGCGTGGGCGTGCGTGTGTATATGTGTATGTGCGCGTGTGTGTGTATGCGTGTGTGTATATATGCGCGTATGCATGGGTGTGCGTATGTGTGACCTTGCGAGTGTGTGTATGCGTGTGTGTGTATGTATGCATCTGTGTGTGTGTGCGTGTGTACGCGTGTGTGTATGTGTGCGTGTGCGAAAGGTGTCAAGTGGGGACAGTTGCATGGATACACACCTTTCAACCGGGGACACCTCGGCAACCGGGGACGTCCCCGGTTGATCAAAGGTCCAAAATCGCTTTCTCTGTTCATTTTATAGCACTCTCTAGTGAAAAAAGGTAAAAAAAGCTTATCTTTCCAATAGTCCCCGATTTCACTGTGTGAAAATAGATACGGAGGGTGTGGTCGTGTGTGGCGTGTCGATTGGACAAAATTGCGGCCATACCCTTGTGTCCCCGTTTGCGCATGAATTAGTTAGTCACGTGACAACGAACGAAGAGAGATAAAACGAGACTGAAGAAAGAACAATACACGATTCGACTGCGGGCAATATTGTACGGAACGTAAGTTGAATTTTCTGATTTACTTTGAAACACTTGTTTGATGGACATAAACCGAAAACGAAACAATAGGCGTACCGTACCTAGTCAGATATTTTGTTTGTCCCCATGTTCCTGCAAATCAGAAGAAAATGCCAGAAGACAACAACAACAACAATCTTCCTTGAGGAATAGTTTATTACTCAGTTGTTGATACTTCAACGTTGTCATTCGATAAAGTGATAGACGGAAAACAACGACAACTAGATATTGATGGTACAATATCACGGCCTTTCCATGACGTCCCCCACAGGTATTATTTCGCTGTATTATGATGTGGCATATACTACAAATACGGAATGGAAACATTTTCCGGAAAGTTTAATTTGTCAAGATTGCGAGCGCCTTAGATCGAGTGTGAACTTTCATCGTTATGTGCCGTTGTTCAAACAAATGCAAAAAAGTTAAACGGTTGAACGTCTATTGTATTCTATTTGAGTCCCGCTCTATCTGGGCACTGAATATATGTCGCTCAATACTGATTTCGTCGTGTACAACAACATACTTCAAACAGCATGCTAATTTGGGGCGGAAATTGTATGCCTGTCTACAACAATGCGAATGCATTCTTACTGTCAATTCCAAACACATATATATATATTTCCTCAATCAAAATTGCTGACCTGTACCAGAAACTTCAGCCTAGTATCCACAAATCGCGTGAAATAACAACGAGATGCAGTTGCAGAGATGTCAGTTCACTTACGTATTTTGGCGCGCAATTTTAGTCGACTGGGTATTGTTTTTCAATTAGTAAACGAATCCCTACCTTCTTTGCACAGTCCATTCTTACTTCATCTGGGAACATTCCACGTAAACGGCGGCATCGAATATTCCCTCGTTTTAGGGTCTTTAATCCTAGACACCTAAATGCCATCCCTGCCGCGCTTGCTTAGAAAACAGCTAAGTTCCTACGCTCCCCGTGAAAGGAACACTCGCGCGTATTTCAAGACAGACGCGCGCACTTCCGGTGAGGCAAATGATTCACCTTGTTTGTTTACGAATACCAGTATCGCTAAGCCCCTGTCTACGCTGTAGTATGTCAAATTAACGGCTTTCTCGTAACTGTTCAAGTTTTCCCCAATTACTGTTCCCGGTACGGAGTCATTGTCAACGAAAGACGAAAACTGGCTGCTTCCAGCGACGTCCATGAAACGTGTTCAACGTTACATGTAGTAATAAAACATCAAAGTGTGATAGAATTGGTTATATGTTCACTTAACATGTCCCTATTTAGCCTACATATCATTTGCAATAATAAATTTATTGATGATGTCCCCATTTGGTTGGTTTTAAACATTTGTCCCCACTTGGATAGTCTACACTTGACGGGAGTGCGTTCCCATTTTAGCAGCATCTTTCACGGCGAGTGTGAAATGTGTGCGTCCCCACTTTGACTAGCTTGAACACTTTTGGCAAATTTCAGAATTTGATGGATCCAAAGGTCCAGTGGGCGTCTCTATGATTGCCTTTATTGGAATCTGAGGTTCATTTATCTCTTGGCACCTTATTAACAAAGTCCCCATTTGGGGGGGTTTGTACGCGTGTCCCCGCTTGACACCTTTCGCACGTCTGTGTGCGTGTGTATGTGTACGCGTGTGCGTGTATATGTATATGTGTATGTGTGTGTGCGTGTGTGTGTGTATGCGTGCATCTGTCTGTGTGCGTGTGTGTGTGTGCGTCTGTCTATGTCTGTGCGTGTGTATGCGTGGGTGTGTGCGTATGCATGTGTGCATGCGTATGTGAGTGCATGTGCGTGCGTGTGCGTATGTGCGCATGCGTGTATGTGTGTATGCGTCTGTGAGTATGCGTGTGTGTGTGTGTATGCGTGTGTGTGTGCGTGTATGCGTGTGTGTGTATGCCTGTGCGTGTGTGTCCTTGCGAGTGTGTGTGCTTGCGTGTGTACGCGTGTTTGTGTCGCCGTGTGTCATGATACAGACAGATGAGAGAAAAAGATCAACACGTTCACCGGGTACTGTGATTTTACATCAGGGTCCTCATCTTACATCCGGGTTTTGGACACCTGTTGACCACACTAATTTGCATATGACCTCTGTGAGGTCAGTGCCGATTCCGTTCACGTGACCGGAACTGACCTTTGGCCCCTGCGCGCAATTTTTTCCGGTATTGTTTTGTCAGCGAGCGCAGGGGCCAAAGGTCAGTTCCGGTTACGTGAACGGAAGCGGCAGTGATCTCACAGAGTTCATATGCAAATTATTGTGGTCAACAGGTGTCCAAAACCCGGATGTAAGATGAGCACCCTGATGTAAAACCACAGTACCAGGTGAACGTGTTGATCTTTTTCTCCCATCTGTCTGTATCATGATATACGGCGACACACATACACCTACGCACAGACGTATACACACACATGCATAAACACAGGCACACACACACGCACACACACATATACACACACACACGCACAAACAAACACGCAGACGCATACTCACACACATGCATACACACACGCACACACATGCATACACACACACATGCATACACACACACAATATGACTGACTATTCACATGCAGGACATGAGAGTTTCTGGACCTGGGCCTGACAGAAGTCCGGGATGTTGGTACATTCGTGAACATCCGGGCACTTTTACATCCGGGACATTTACATCCCGGTACATCCGGGTTCTTGTACATACCTGACTGTAGAACACCCGGGTACTTCTATGTTGGCCTATAAGAGCTGAAATTTTTACGGCATCTGTCATTTCCAGATCCACAGCCGATATGTTCTCTTGTACAACTTGCTCGAAGCGCTTTGTGCGGATTGTGATATAGTCTTTAAGCATCCCAGTCAATTGAGACGTCACCGAAATGTCATACACGGATCACGCTCGCCACTCTCGAGACCGGATAATTTAGTTTCTATGAGGATGCATCTGAGAATAGAAGAACCCATGGAGGTCGATTCGCCGCCGCAAATTGAAGAGTCGAAGGAGATTGATCTCAGTGTTGAATGAGAGAAGTAAGAGTTTCGAGCTTCAGTATCATGGATTGCCCGAAGACGTTCAGGTTACACTGAACGAAGATTAAACTTTCTGAAATGATGGCTTCTGATTGGTCGATCGGACGGTCACCTTGCCTCTTACTATAAACACGGAAACACGCATGTTAGATGTACATTTCTCACAACCTGTACCAGACTCGATCAAATGGAAAAGCCAGCCAATTCCAAGGCAGATGAGCAATCGTTGAAGATTGACGAAAAGGTGCCGGTTCCCGCTCGACTCCTCTAAAGAGTTACCAAAAGATACCCGCCCATAACTATGGAAATGACTGATGATTTCTTCAGTGTGGGTTACAGCGCAACCAGGGGAGAGCCCGGAGATCTCCGCTACCATCGCCGGCGATTGCTGACCTGCCTTGAAGGTGTACCCTTGGCTGGGTGTGATCTTTGCGCGAGGAGAGAGGAGATTTTCCAGTGGACGAAGTGAATTAAACATCCGGGGACTTTTATATCCGGGGACTTTTACATCCGGGTTCTTGTACATCCGGGTTCTTGTTCATCCGGGTTCTTGTCACTGACGTCCGCGTCTACATCCGGGTACTTCTATGTTGGACTATAAGAGCCAGAATTTTTACGGCATTCATCATTTCCAGATCCACAGCCGACATGTTATCTTGCACAACTTGCCAGAAGCAGTTTACTCACATAGAAAGTTTACGACGTCACGAGGCCTCCACCCACAACGATGCACGGTATACTTGTATAATCTGCGCACGGTCATTCAATCGGGAGGATAATTTACTGCGCCCTGAGAAGGCACTCCACGAGGGTGCGACGGTAGAATGTAACGATTGTGGTCGACTCTTCAAACGACCCAGTCGGTTAAAACAGCACCGACGTTTGATTCATGTCCCGTCTCTACGGTTTAGGCGACAACTTTCCTCTGAAGTGAAGCCGCGGAAGGCCAGACCCAGTGTCGATGAACCCGGGGAGACGAACGCCACTGGTGATGCCATGACGAAGAGCCCGCCTATACCCACAGTCCAGGAGGACCTGGATATCCAGCCGGACCCCAGCGTTACGGTTTCGTGTCACACGCCTGACGACATCGAACATTTTCTGGAAGATGCAGTGGATGTTCCTAGCGATCTGTTACAGGACGCCCATCCATTGAGTGACATATATCGGCGCCATTGGCCCATGATACGGCACTGTTTCCACCGTCATCGCCCTATTCAAAATATCTACAATTTCCGACTGACCGATCTCGCCCGTCTACGCAGCTACATGGAAGCCCTCTTCAATGACCAAGCTACGTCCTTCAAATTAAATCTGGCGTTTGGTTATGTACTGCAGCATAAGGAGACAGGACAAGTGCGATACTTTTACCCAAGCAGTAACATCCGGGTATTTGACCAAGCGTTTACCGTCATTAACCGGGCGTCGCTACAGCCCGTGCTAGACCAAGTGGACCAATTGGATGCCTTGGAATGGGCCTATGAACAGCGCCCCAAGACCCAGTGGGTCATAGAGAGGGTGACCAATGTTACGTTCTTCATGACCAAATTACGGGATCTTCCCATCGCATGAATGTATTCACCCATGCACTGATAGATACTCAGAATGCGCAAACAACTATCTGAGGATATGCTGCCTCAACGGTATCCTGTCCTGCCCGACGACGATTAGAACAAACGGTTCAGAGCGAACATGGCCGAAGATGGAACTTTCTGAAATGTAGACTTCTGATTGTACAAGAATGCATCTGACGGACAGGAACGAATATGACAGATGCAAATGGTGGTCTCTGATTGGACAAGAGTCTTCTTGAGTTATAAACATACCCAACGGTATCCCCCAGCGTGGGTATGATGTAACATTGATGTATGATGTAACATTGAGATTCATGCTGCTGCTGATCTCTCATGTATCATCCTTCCTGTTGTTGTTCTCTCTCCGTTCTATATCAAGGCGTCTAGGCGTTATGTTAGAGTGTTAAGGCGTAAAGATAAGGCGTTAAATCGTTGAGACAGGCGTTATGGCGTAACGACGGGTGTTGGCGGGTGACAGCCATTCGAGAGCTTCACACTGATACCCCACACGGTCCATTTGACCAGGGATGGTCCATCACTCACCAAACCTCCACGAATCCACAAAATGTCTGCTTTCTATACTACGGCCGGACTGCGCATGCGCAAAATGATGAAAACGGACGATACATTAGTCCAGTGGGATCCTACTCACTCGCTCGCTCGCTCACTCAATCACTACACTCACTCACTTACTCAATCCTCACGCCTCACTCCTCACGCACTCACTCACACACTCACTCACCGTCGTTAGTGCGTCTTCCGGCATAGGCCTATCGGCCTACCCAGGCCCAGGTGAGCTTTTTCCAAAAAAATCACAGTTTCGCTTCGAAACCCTTCCCATCGTGTTCTAAATGACGAGACGTGAAAAACTAATCCAAACAACCCATATCACAATGAACGTGTGTGAATTTCCCAGGTTGAACCTATACCCCCACATAGCCAGTATGGAGCTATATGGACCTACACAGGCCTTGGTGAACTTTTCGAAAAATTTAATCGTTTCGCTCGAGGACCCTTCCCATCGTGTTCTAAATGGCGAGACGAGAAAAACAAATCCAAACAACCCATATCACAATGAACGTCTGTGAATTTTCAAGGTTGGACCTATACCCCTCATTGCCGGCCTATGGGGCTATATACAGGCCTCTGTGACTTTTCCCAAAAATTTCACCGATTCGCTCCGGGACCCCTCCCATTGTGTTTTTCTCGGCGAAACGTGAAAAACAAGACCCCACAACCCATAGTAAAAACCAAAATAAAAATCCCAGGTTGGACCTATACCTCCCCTCCCCCCCCCCATAGCCAGTATGGGACTACATACAGACGTACCCGGTACTTTTCCAAAAATTTCATCGCTTCGCTCTGGGACCCTTCTCATTGTCGTTTTCTTGGCGAGACGAGAAAAACGAGGCCCCACAACCCATAGTAACACCCACACAAAAAAATTGACCACCCCTCCCCCCATATAGCCAGTATGGAGCTATACCCATACAGGCATTTCTCCGTATATTGGATATTGTACGAGTCCGTGTTCCGTTTTTTATTTATTTATTTTTTTATTTTTTTAATTTCCGTGAAAACACCTGTTTGACTGGATAGGCAGGCCCCGATAAGCCCGGGGACCAATATTATAGGATTGATAGGAGTTTTAGGGTAAAGTCCGTGGTCCACTTTTTTTCCGGAGAAATTTTACATGCATCCAGCCATCCATAGCGGCCTAGAGTCCGTCTTTCGTTTTTTTTTATTTCTGGGAGATGTTTTTACATGCACCCAGAGGTCAAAGGCCGCCAGGGGGCGCTCTCTATACTATAACATCTGACCACCCCCTGGGGGAACAAATAATGAGGTCAATACTACTTTATCCGTCCTTTCTATACTACTTGAGTGGCTCATAGCAGATATATGTCTGATTAAAAACAGATCTAAAAAACGTTGATTCCTGGGTTCGCATGCTCAGACATAGCTTTTGACAGATCACGGTCACGCGTCTGTCCCATTTCAGTTTACAACGAGAGGGCGACATTTGTACGGTATATGTGAATCACATCACCACTCATTTATTTCAGTTTATTTCATGAGATTAATATTTCATTCTCTAGAAACCATGATGATACTCGATTAACATTAACAGATTTAAGATATATCGATCAATTCCTGGACACATGTCTCTTTTCATAATATCTCGAGGTCAACCGGTCTTCCTCACGCCATTAATTGTGGTCTGACCTTGACATTTTGAAACATGCATCCCTACTTCGTGGAGAATCACCGTGATTGGTTCATACTCAGAACACTGAAACGGAGGTGTGTTCCCAGATCTACATTATCTCTCCAAGATGCAGACCGGTATCTGCATACACTGTCAGAATGATTGGACCAAATTGATCAGATATTTGGGGGTATTGACGAGACGGACCGAACAGTTTGGGTCAAATTCTATTTTGTCTCAGCCATTTTGGTTCGTTTTGACTCAACTATGTTGGATATGTCACGTATATACCCAATCTTTCTGACAGTATATCTGGTTTTAATCAGATTGAAATGCTCTTTACCAAATTCTCGTACAGCTTCGTTACACTTCATCGAAACAAAACAATACGCAAACTGGTGTAGCGAATTTTGGTATCCCCTAAACGTTAAATCAGGACTGAACACAAGCTTGAACTGAAGCGTAAATCTAGAACGAAGAGTGCACGCCAACCCGGAGTTGCAATGAAAACAGGGGTCCACATTATGCCACAACGTTCAACATAATTGCGGGTATACGACAGATATTAGACTGAATCAACTTCCCGTCCAGTGTTTCTATCCACCCTGGTCTGTGATATCAACGGATAATACTACCTAATGTTCCCGTTGACAGAGAAACTGTGCAAACAATATACAGCGATATAATTAGCAATATAAACGAAAATGAAACTAGAAGTCGGGAATTCCCCCAAAGTCTCTTTGGATATAATATTTGCAGTTATCGTTCCTAAACTGCGCAATGGTGTGAGTTTTCTTTGACTGGAAAGTGCAGATGGCGCTACGGGAAAGGGCGACATGACGGTATGTATGCGTTTGCCTGATGGGTATAAAATTGACAGTATCGGACAAAAATGACACTTCTTCCCAAGCAGACGCTGAAAGCTAAATATATTCCAGCACATTAGTAGGGTAAGACGGGTTTTATCCAAGGACAGGGATGCACTCGGGAGACCAGAGGTGTGGTCGGTGAACTGTCGGGCAAGGCTTTGGGCTGGGCTGGAACGGACCTCGGTAAGGTATTGCAGCGGTATTGTCGGCAAAACGCGGGCCGCGTTCGCGAGACTGGTGATATTCCAAGGGTTGTGGAATCGGGCTGCTGATGCAGAGGAGGCACTTACGGATCAGAAGACAGAGGGAAATCACGATCTACCATACCTGCTGGAGCTCGGAGGAAGAAGTCACCCTCACAAGTCAATTTTCTTGCACAGACCCTGGAGTGTTCACGGCGGAGAGGCATAACGCTGTCCGAGAGCGTTCTGACCGTGAAACGGATGGCAGAACACTGGTACTTACCTTAGAGGGAAGACTATACGGGAGCATCCTCGCAAGACAGGATACAGCTGTGAAGGAGCGGACGTTTCCACGATGGAGAGACGAACCAACCTGTAGAGTGGAATACTTACAAGGAAAGGCAGACGTATTCACGGTGGGAAGACTATCCGACCTGTAAGAGGAGATTTCTCACGAGAAGAAGCAGAAGAAATAAAGAAGTAACCGCGTTCGAGCGACTGGTGATATTCCAAGAGTTGTGGAATCGGGCTGCTGATACAGAGGAGGCACCTACAGACCAGAAGACAGAGCGAAATCACGATCTTCCATACCTGCTGGAGCTCGGCGGAAGCACACACCTTCACAAGCCAGTTTACTTGCACAGACCCCGGAGTGTTCACGGCGGAGAGGCATAGCGCTGTCTGAGAGCGATCTGACCGTGAAACGGGTGGCAGAACACTGGTACTTACCTTAGAGGGGAGACGATACGGGAGCATCCTCGCTAGAGAGGTTACAACTGTGGTGGAGCGGACGTTTCCACGGTGGAGAGACGAACCTATCTGTAGAGTGGAATTCTTAGAAGAAGAAGCAGACGTATCCATGGTGAGAGGACGAACAGACCTGTAGAAGGAAATTCGCACAAGCAAGGTGAACAAGCGTATCCACGGTAAGAAAACGAACTGCTGTCTAGGACCAAACGCACCTGTGGTGGGAAAACGGTCATATCCACGGTGGGAAGTCACGACGCTTTCTAGCGACGATATATCTACCTTAGAGGGAAGATAGCCGTTATATCCATATATTCGCTCCAACAGCCGTGAGAAAGAAGGACGTCGAGCCGCTATCCTCAGCTTCGCTCCAACGACATTCCATACCAAGAGAAGGATCAGCAACCAGGCCGCCCCTACGATTCCTTACCGTGTGCAAAGAGTCAGCAGCCATGCCACCCTTTAACGGCACTTCATATTATTAACGTACATATTTACATATTTGAACCGCGGCAATCCTGTACATTTAAGTGGATACTATTGCATATCATTCGACTCTATATCAGCCTTGTTTGTCTCTACACTCTCCTACATTCTCGATCCAGACAAGGTGACAGGCCGAAGTGAATCTCTAGTTGGCAGGGACTAGTGCCGACATGAACCGTGGCCTGCCAGCTTGTACGCCTGAGAGCTTAACGAGACAAAGCTCAGCTGCATCTCGTTCATCGACCGGCCGGCACACGTTCCACAAACCAGGTGGCACAGCGGTGGGATTTACCGACATCGGAGATTCACAGGAGAGTGAAGACGGAAAAACAACTTGCCCGGGGGATTACAACACATATAAGGGAAGTGGGAAGAGGTGCCGACATACTGGCAGAGTCACATGACTTCACAGTATAGTCTTCCGGTTAACCTATTCTAAAGTACATATCAAGAATCTAACGATTCGTGATATGTGTTGTATCTCAGGTACTCTTTTGTTGTACCTGTTCATGTGGCAACAAGGATGGTATGACCACATGGCCCCTAGCACGGCCATAAGCGGTATTAGATACAAATCAAGAGAGCTATGATGGAAATGCTCTGACAAGTCGTATATTGGTAATTGGTGAGCTGCTTCGCCGTGACAGCTCGTACACTGGGGTTTGGTGAGCTGTATCGTCGTCAGATGTAAATGACGGCATTTAACACAAAAGGCTAGTCTGTAAGGCCCGATGTCGACCCAGCATCAACTTCACACAAATGCCAACATATATCAAAGACCAAAAGTTCTGTATAGGGGTCGGGCCTCGGGGACGAAACGTCCACCAGCAAAATCTCCCCATATACAGGTAAAAACAACAACACATATAAGAGAAGTGGGAAGAGGTGCCGACATACTGACAGAGTCACATGAATTCACAGTATAAGTCACAGTTTCAAGGCCGAAAGCGGAATCCACATCCGACCAATCGGGCCTGACAACGAGAGTCAGGGATGGCAACACAGCAGCCTTGATAGATTTTGGTGAACAACAGTCTCCATCTGTGGCAGGACTACGGGTACGTTGCGAAGACATTCTTCCATCCGACTCCTGGGGGACCAAGAGGGACCACGAGACCGGCAAGCCAAGTTTTGTTGATCAACGACGAAACAGGAGGCGACACCGGGCTATGAACACCGATCACTCCGACGGGCAATACTTCACAAACAGGCCAGGCACTAGTAACTCGGTTCCCATAGGATGAAGAAGAAGACGAAAATCCGGCGACTGGTATCCAGCCTCGGAGAAATCAACAAAGCCATGAAGGAACTCGAACCGATTCGACACCTCTGAAGAGGAAAACAGCATAACGTCCCCCTGGACGTGTGGTATGGGGAAGATAAACGACACTATCCAGGGCCTCGCCACAGCAACCAGGGAAATGCAGGATTGCCTGAAATTGGTCTGTTTGGTCCAAAACGAGTCTCGCAGAAGACGGGACAAGACGAAGAAATTTTCACTAGCATGAAGACGGATCACCAAGAACCGGAACAGGAGGGAGATGGACAAAACTAACGTTAAGTTGCACAGACGGAATGCCACGAGCTCCAATGGAAACCGTAGCAAGGGCGAAGTCATCGAAATCTCTGGTGAAAGTGTCCACATATGATGGTTCCAGCTCATGGAGAGACTACCTCGTACATTTTAACCATTGTGCTGCTTTGAATCGATGGGGAGATACGGAGAGAGGACAGTACCTGCCCAGCAGGTCCTCGCCGCATTAACGTCCAAACCAGGAGAGGTAGATTATGCAAGTCTTGTATCCGCTCTAGAATGCCGTTTCGCACCATCATACCAGACGGATTTGTACCAGTCACAACTGAAAGCAAGGTTTCGACATAAAGATGGACTGCCCGAGCTAGGCTCTAGCATTACACACCTCGTTCAGCTCGCCTACTCGGACGCTGGTGATGACGTCCAAGATACAGTAGCTAAGGACCAATTCTTAGAGGCAGAGGATGATGACCTAAGGTTTCAAGTTTGGCAATCTCATCCCAAATCATTGGATTCTGCGGTACATGCAGCGGTAGAAGTAGAAGCTTAACCCTACCTGGCCTGGGGGGAGCCATTATGCCCCCCTAACACGTTTTCTGCGTTATCTCCGGGACGACAAAAAATGGAGTGCTGAAACTCCGAGACGTCATAGTTTATCACATTGGGGTCATTTTGAGCCCATTTGCTTAACCCCCTGAGCAGAGGATCATGGGTAAATTCAAGCTGGCGGCCACGTTGGGTACCAGAAAAGTGATGTTTTTATCACATTTCTTCAAAATTTCTGCTTTTCCGCGATGAAAATTGGGCAAAAACTATTTTATTTCATATCACATTAATATTTACTAATTTATCATGTAGTTTTTGCGGAGAAATTGCATAAATAAAAAATTCGATCGAAAAATCGACCAAAAAAATGCCTTTTTTGGAAATGACGTCATTGTCACGTCATCAAAGCGGCCATCTTGGATTCTTTTACATTTTCTGATAGAGCTTGACCCAAGGGTATAGTGTGGTAAGTTTCAGCTCCCTAGCTCAAGGGATATGAAAAATAATCAGGCAGGGGGCCATTTCGGCCCTCCCAGGCCTGGACAGGTCCCAAAAAGCCCAGGCCAGATAGGGTTAACGAGCAACCCAGCGTCGGAGGACCACTCACACGGCAAAGAGTACCGGGAAGGGAGAGGAATAGAAGGCTAATATCAAAAGAAGACGAATTTAGATGGAGGAACTGAAACGGGAGTTCAAGGAGTTGGTAGACCAAATAACCGAAGATAAAACCAAATCTCAACAATCACGGCAACAAGGAGGGCCGTATTCCAATCGACAATGCCGCGAGACCGGGGAAAGATCAAAGTGTTGCTGGGAATGCGGTGAATACGACCCTGTCCGTAGCTACGAAAACCATCCTCTTATCCTAAGGGCCCTTCGGCAGTACAGAAAGCAAATTCCCCAGGGGAGGCTGGACTTTATCTTCTGGTACATATTGGACCAACCATGATGTCATGTTACGTAGATACAGGAGCCTCGGTCTGCATTCTTAACACAAATGTCTACGACCAACTAGAACCCGGAAGGAAGCCATCACTGAGTAAACCTTCCTTTCCCTGCATGTGTATGACCGATGGAAGGGACATGGACCTCGAAGGCGAGGGTGAATTTAGGCTGACGATTGAAGGAGTGATGCGTAAGCAGAAATGGTTGTTTGAACACTCACGGTTGATGCCTTATTGGTAAACACCATTGCGTGATGGACGCCGTAAGTCACCGCCTGGGGATCTGGGGAAGGTTCATTCAATGTTCCGGGCTGTCATCGGGTGTCTATTCCGGAAACTTTGACCATACCCCAGGTACCCAGATGGTCACTGCTGTTAAAGCCCAAGGAGCGCTAGGAGGGAAGTCGGCATGAAAGAGAACGAACCGGAATTCACACAACGGATGAAGGCGATCATGGAGGTAAGACACTGTCTCATCTGAATTTTGACGGAGATGTAACTGTGAGATTCCTTAACCTATCTAGCGAACCTGCAGTAATAATGGTTGGCACATTATGCGGCAACCTCTCATGCATTGATGCAGTTGATGTGTCTCAAACAAGCACCGAGAGGAAGAGACAATATACCAGACTGACAAGGGTACCAAAGAAGATACCATCATTCGTGGACTATATGACATTGAATCAGGTCATGGAGAAGGACGCCTACTCCCTACCACGGACAAATTATTTTCTAGACCATATGTCCGGGTCCGGTTGGTGGAGCACTTTGGATCTCATGTCTGGTTACTGAGAGTTTGGCATTACACCCGAGGACAAAAACAAGATCGCATTTGCCACGAGGAAGGCCTATACCAATTTCAGGTTTCAGTCATTTGGGTTGTGAAATGCACCAGGGGCATTCGAGCGTCTCATGGAAGCCATCCTAGCCAGATTCAACTATGATACCTGCTTAATTTACCTAGACGACGTAATCCTCTTTTGTTAGACATTTGAACAGATGATGCAAAGATTGTCAGACGCCTTCGTCAGGTTGCAGCAACACGGCCTAAAAATAAAGCCTTCCAAGTGTACGATAGGTATTCGAGAGGCGTTGCATCTGGGGCACGTTGTCTCTGCATAAGGAGTCCGGACAGACCCTGACAAGATTCTGTCTGTTCAACAATGGCCGATTCCTGTTACACAGACAGAAGTCCGTAGCTTCTTGGGCCTCTGTAGTTACTTGCATCAGCTTACTGAGAAGAAAAAGATCTTTGTGTGGGACGAAGGGACCCAGAACGCCTTGGATACCCTTAAACAAAAACTGACGACGTCACCGGTTTTGACCAGGACAGACTGGAAGAAGCCCTTCCTCATCGATACCGACGACAGTAACTTCGTGAGCGGCGCTCTCTCAAAGAATCAACGGGAAGGAACGAGTAGTGGCCTACGGCAGTCGAGTCCTTTCAAAGTCCGAACGGGTATTGCTCATTGAACACGTCCGGCGTGGGGAAATGTCAGCGCACACAGCAAAGTCACCAAATGCCTCTGGGATATATGTACAAACTGTTGGATGCCCAAGATGGGGTACTTGTGAGAAGATGGGTTGACACTCAAGGGAGAACTATACGTCGATTATGGGTTGTCCCCCGAATCCTGAGACGAAGAGTCATGGCAGAGTGCCACGATAAACCCACTTGAGACCATCTGGACGTGATGAAGACGATATTAAAAATCCGGCAGACCTACACCTGGCCGTATCTTCAAACAGATGTGAGACACTGGTGCAGAAGTTGTGGGGTGTGCAGACGACACAAGAGCATGGGCAAGACACCCAGAGAGTCACACCGAGGACAGACGAGAGGAAGTCCCGGAAAGAGGATAGACATAGACCTACTTGGACGAATACCGGCGACGGACAGCGGAAACGCGTAAGTTCTTGTGATATGAGACTACTTTACTCGCTGGGTCGAGGCAGTGGCTCTACCCAACCAGGAGGCATCGACCGTGGCGCAATCCACTCGAACCAGGGTCGCCAATTCTAAAGCCGTCTATTCAGCGGTATGCGCAAAACGAGGACTACCGCTTACCACCCCAGTCCGACGGGATGATCGAAAGTTTTAATCGCACATTGGCACAGATGTTACATGCTAGTGTCGATCGGCATCGCGGTGATTGAGACAAGCACATACCTCTCGAGCTCGTTCTTCTGGCTATCGGTCCATGGCCCATGAAACAACGGGACTGTCACCAAACATAATGATGTTTGGAAGAGAGATAACTTCACCTTCTCACTTGATGATCGGAGCATTGCCGGCTGAAAAGAGTGAACCTTTTGCCTCGGTGGAAATCTATGTGATGAGCTGGCCGAGCTACGCCAAAAAGGCAGGGAGGCGACTGGAAAGAACAAAAGAAGACAGAAGAAGATATACAATACCCGGGCTAATCATAACACCTATTCTCCGGGCGATTTGGTATACTCACACACCACGGTAAAACGAAAGGGAGAGAACCCAAAGCTGAGAGATCGATGGCTGGGCCCCTTCACGGTGAAGGAAAACATATCTGATGTGACGTACCACCTCCAGGGTGAAAACGGACGTATTTCAGTGGCTCATGATAACCGCTTTAAACCCTGCCATCAACAGGCGACTGTTGGAGAAAGCAGCAAATTACTGGGGATGACGGCGAAGATGCGTTCGAAACAGAGTCTCAAGACCAGCAGAGGGGCATTTTTCCTTAGCCTGTGAATTAGCCCAACATGAAGACCGACACAACAAGAACACCAAGCGCTCCCAGACAACGAACTACGGACTCGTGTGTAACTGGCCCATCTTTGGCCAGTCCCGAGGACCAAGTTGAAAGTGAAGAGCCTACACGAACCAGATGTGGCAGAGATTTGAAGACCTAGTCGATTTCGGAAATACGTTCTGACATACAGGTATACTACAGATATGTGAACTCTGAAGGTCCGACTCACAGATTTTCTTTGATGAAAACACACCAATCAAGAACATTGAAACGTAATGCAGTATTGTTGTTCAGAGATGGACTGGGGCATGGCGGTTCCTGCAAGCCGCAGTGAGGATGCCGTCATGTCTCCGGAACTCTGGGGGGATGGACTGGGGAGGAGACGACGACCCCAGCCCCCCCCATTTGATTGTTCATGTATGGAACTACAAACAGCGTGACCGAGAATCGGCGAGGGCGCCGATATTTCGAAGGCGTGGGTGGGGTAACGAATGCGCGTTAAATCAGGACTAAACACCAGCCCGAACCGAAGCGCAAGTCTGGAACGAAGAGTGCACGCCAACCTGGGGATGCAACGAAAACACGGGTCAACATTAGGCCACACCGGCCAACATAATTGCGGGTATACGACAGATATTAGACTGAATCAACTTCCCGTCCAGTATTTATATCCATCCTGGTATGTGATATCAACGGAGAATGCTACTTAATGTTCCCGTTGAAAAGTCGGGAATTCCCACAAAGTCTGCTTGGTGATAATGACAGCAGATTAGCACGGTAAGACGGGTTTTATCCAGGGACAGGGGATACACTCGGGAGACCAGAGGTGTGATCGGTGGACTGTCGGGCAAGCCTTTGCGCTGGGCTGGAACGGACATCGGTAACGTAAAGTAGCGCTATTGTCGGCAAAACGCGGACCACGTTCGGGCGACTGGTGATATTTCAAGGGTTGTGGAATGGGGCTGCAGATACAGATGAGGCACGTACGAACCAGAAGACAGAGGGAAATAACGATCTACCATACCTGGTGGAGCTCACATGCCAGTTTACTTGCACAGACCCCGGAGTGTTCAGGGCAGAGAGGCATAACGCTGTTTGAGAGTGTTCCGACGGTGAAAAGGGTGGCAGAACACTGGTACTTACCTTAGAAGAAAGACGATACGGAAGAATCCTCGCAAGGCAGGCTACAACTGTGGAGGAGCGGACGTTTCCACGGTGGAGAGACGAACCTACCTGTAGAAGGAAATACGCACCAGCAAGGTGAACAAGCGTGTCATCGGTGGGAAGGCGAACTGCTCTCTAGGACCATACGCATCTGTGAGGGGAAAACGGTCATATCCACGGGGGAGAGTCACGGCGCTTTCTGGAGACGATATACCTACCTTAGAGGGAAGAGAGCCGTTATATCCATGGGCTCGCTCCAACAGCCGGGAGAAGGAAGGACGTCGAGTCGCTATCCTTAGCCTCGCTCCAACGACATTCCATACCAAGAGAGGGGCCAGCAACCAGGCCGCTCGTACGATTACCTACCATGTGGAAAGGGACAGCAGCCAGGCCGCCCTTTACAAAGCACTTTATGTTACCACTGTACATATTTTTATCTTTGAACCGCGGTCATCCTGTACATTTAATTGAATATAATTGCATATCATTCGAATCTACATCAGCCTTGGTTGGCTCTATACTCTCCTACTTTCTCGATCCAGACAAGGTGACAGGCCGAGGTGAATCTCTAGTTGGCAATGACTAGTGCCTGCAGGGACCGTGGCCTGACCGCTTGTTTGCTACCATTTAACGAGACAAAGCTCAGCTGCGTCCCGTTCATTGACCGGCCAGGCACACGTTACACTACCTTTATATCTAGGAATAGATGGTACAGTACCATCGTCATGATGGACCTGAGATATTTTGAATATGAATGATCTCGACTAGTCTAAGATCCCAGAATCCACACAGAATAGGCCAGGAACCTCTTGATATGTTATGTGTTTTCAAAATCAATGTAGTGGATTGCAGTATGAAGAGATAAACAGAAGAGTATATTCTGAACTAGGAACTGGGTCATGCTCTTCCATAACCTCAGGGCAAAATTTCCCCAGCAATTAAGGCCTTGACAAAAACTGACATGACACGACGTCCTATATATTTTTCGTATGAGGGAACTGCAGTCAACCCGCCTAGATCATATATTTGTTCACCTATGTAGTTCCCAAGTTCTAAAAATGCGACTTATGCAATGCATTGTAGCCAATAACTGATAGCCGAGGGGTATTGGGGCCCATTGGGCTATTTTTGTATCTTCGATAATTTAGGTCGAACACACGAAAACCTCGAACGTTGTATATAGCGGCCCCAAATGCAACTAAACACTTATTGATGCATAAAAAAGAAAAAAGTAATAGTGCAACCATGTCTTTGGCAATATGTGCTAAGAAATTTTGGCCCAGTGCTGAAACGTCTACTTTCAGCATACGCAGTCGGACGCGGTGTTCCAAAAGCGCAAAAGCTTTGAAGATAGCGTTTATGCAGTAGTCCAGTGAAGAAATGTCACCATGGAGAATCTTAGAAAGTCAACCAGAGGTAAACCTCATGCTTTGAAAAGTAATTACTGCAAAATATTGGAAGAAGGTTTGAACTCGAAACTAAACACATATGAAGAGTCTATGGGGGAACTCGAGCAAAACATGGCGGAAATTATAAAGGTCAATTACGAAGTCGCACAGCCAAAGTCTGCAATTGTACCCGGCTGTAAGGCAGAAATTCTGACTACTCCAATACTTTTTGAAGATCAGATCATGACCAGGATAAAACTTCTTGAAGACCAAGTTACGGGTTTAAAGATTAATCACTGGGAGAGAAAGTTTTTATTCTTTGGCATCTCGCTTAATACCTTGTCGTCGTGCGAGGAAGTTATCGATAAGGTGGCATGGATTTTTTTGTGTGAACATGCTCATAATTTCGGACTCTCGGGTGAACAAAATGGCATTCGTAGCGGTTCACAGGCTCTCTTACCGTTCAAGAGACCCCTCACGGGTCGCCACAGATAATCGTAGCATTTGTACTCTATGCGGACCGAGATAAATTGTCTCCCATACCTCGGCTTGAGGGGACAAGAATAAGTATCAAAACTGACCTTTCAAAAAATGGAAGAAGAAGCGCGATCTGCTAACAAACAAGCTGTGAGACCGGAGAAAGACCACAGCAAAGCCATGTTCAGATCGAAGCCAGGCCGTGAGTCCGCCATGTTCGAAGGAAGAAAGGTCGCGGTGAAGTGGTGAGGATGAAACCCGGCCGTGGCGTCGCCGTTTACAAACACATGAGACCGGGAAGGGGCTACAGATATGAGGCCGTGGGGTCCGGCGTATGCGAAGCCGTGGGACCAGAGAAAGACCGCAATCAAGCCATGATGCCGCCGCCATACGTTGGGTCCGCCGTATACGAAGCCATGAGATCGAAGAAGGGCAACAGCTAGGCTGCGGGTCCGTAGAATACGTATAGCCGTGAGGCCGGAGAAAGATCGAAGTCAAGCGATGGGGTCACAGCCAGTCCTTGAGGTCGCAGCCAGGCCGTATACAAAGCTGCTAGGTGGCCCTTCACAGCTTCGTAGTAATGGCCCCGATCTAGATAGACTGCCCGTGTTCTGCTACATCATAATTCTTCTTGTCTTCTTAATAGCTTATATCTATAATATCATCCTACTTCAATGCTTCAAACGAGTATGTACAGATCGATTGCTTGCTTCGTCTACACGGTAATCGGGATCATGGAGTAAATTTTGTCCTGCCTCAGTTATGCCCCTTGGGTGTCCCTAAAAATCCGGACGATTACGGGAAGAAAATCTGACAAAAAATGGGCAGGTTACCCCCCCCCACACTTTTTTGCCTTTTTAAGGCGAGACCGGGCCTGGGAACGTGAGTAAGAAGTTTAATTGAAATCGCTCTTACACATTTTTCTGGAAATTGAGCCGAATTTGACCATTTTTCGACATTTTAAGAAGCTTTCTTGGAAAAATGAAGCAAGCTTGGAGGGGAATGTCTGAGATTCATTCTTCTACATCGTAGCAGTGCTATGTCTTAAAATAATAGCTTAATCATGCTCTTTCAGAAAATATATACATATAAGTAATTTGGGGTTGAAGAGTTGATGACAACTGGTGGCGGAAAAACGGACTCATGGTGTAATCCTTGCCCAATGGAAGAATCTCTGGAGTGCACCCTTTAAGGCATAATAGTGGAGTCTATGCATTATCACAATGTGGACTCAATGTAGACTCCATTTACGGAGCGTAGATGTGTCAATACGCCAGATTGTTTAATTTTGACTGCCTAGTTACATCTGAAGTGCTATTTTCGGAGTCAGGTGGAAAGAAGACCAGGAGTTCGATTAAAATACCTCACAGTGTTGCCGTTAGTCATGTTAGTATACTATAGAAGTTAGTGCATACTGTATTCCATACAGGAGTTATCTCCCGCTGGAATGAGATTTTGGTAGATATTATGGCAGAACCAGATCCTATCAGAATGATATAAATTTGCCAGAACTACATTTTCTTTACAAGAGAATGCATTTACAGTCCAAAACGGATGGAATGGATGTATATTATTAAGGTTTTATGAATTATTTCTGAAGTTTCTGAAGCATTTTTCATGTTTCTAGGAGAAAATTTAGTGCAAAATTACCAAATATTAGACTTGGTTACATCACGTATTTGCATTTTCCCCGCTTTCCTGGTATCATTGGAAAGGGGAAGGCAACCACGGCCTTCATATTGGCGAATGGATGTCTATTATTGAGAGCAGATGGCTTAATTTTGAGTTTTGTTCTCGAAAATCCTGCTAGAGTTGGCAAAAGTGATCAAAACAAAGATGGGGTAGGGGAAAAGCTATCGGTCGAATTTCCCACAATAATATGTATAACTGGCAAGTGTTGTATACAGCCATACTCGCAAACACTCCCAGAATACGATAAATGTAAATAATTAATTTCGCGAAAAACACCCTCCCCCATTACGGCGGCCCTCCACAGTTTCGTAGTAATGACCCCGGTCTAATTTCATAATACGATAGACTGCCCGTGTTCTGCTACATCATAATTCTTCTTTTCTTCTTAATAGCTTATATCTATAATACCATCTTATTCAGTATTATCAATGCTTCAAACGAGTACCTACAGATTGATTGCTTGCTTCGTCTACACGGTGATCGGATCATGGAGTAAATTTTGTCCTGCCTCAGTTATGCCCCTCGGGTGTGCCTAAAAATCCGGACTCATTTACGGAAAGAAAATCTGACAAAAAACGGGCAGGTTGACCCCACTTTTTTTGCCTTTTTAAGTTGAGACCGGGCCTGGAAACGTGAGTAAGATGTTTAATTGAAATCGCTCTTACAGATTTTTTTTTCTGGAAATTGAGCCGGATTTGACCCTTTTTCGACATTTTAAGGGGTTTTCTAGGAAAAATGAAGCAAGCTTGGAGGGGAATGTCTGAGATTCATTTTTCTATATCATAGTAGTGCTATGTCTTAAAATAATAGCTTAATCATGCTCTTTCAGAAAAACGGACCCATGGTCTAACCCTTGCCCAATGGAAGAACCCCTGAAGTGCACCCTTAGGCCACAGCGGCTACAACGCGGTTCACATTTTCCTATCGATGAGATAGGTAAGACGTGGGAAAATGTATATCGTCTCTTTGCAGAATACAAGTATACCTGTATGTTTGTATCAGCTGTTAAGCTGACCCCTAATCTCCACAAGTGACGGTGTTCATCAGTGATAGCCAGGCTAGTGTCAGGTCGATCCCAGTAAATACTTGTTTTTGTAACCGGACACATTTTGTCGACAAGTCACACAATCTTCCAAAGGAAATGGTGCGTTCTAGCGAGATTTTGACCCACATGAAGTGATTGGCGTGTCAAGAATGGAATACTGCCAGCTATCATAGAAAACACAATGAACTATATTGGATTATTCGTGGTGATACTTTGTTCTAACTTAGACTTGCGCATTGAGAATGTTCTTGAAGTTTATACCCCTCATCTATCTTTCTGGGCATTATCTTATTACTACAATGTGAAGGATGCCAAGGCTAGCGTAAAAGTTACACAACTTTCACTAATATAAATCAACTGTCACTGGCCAGCAACAGAATCGTAGTAACTCCCAATCTAAAGCCTATATCATCCATGCTTAAATGGAAATAAGCTTTCGTCTGCTATTTTCTTCTTCTTTTTCTAGTTAAAACGTCAGTCGACGCTGCTTCTTGTCATTGCTGACTCTGAGTGTTTACAAGATAGAACTTTTTCTGCACAATGCACAACTTAACACAGCTTTGAGTGCAGAATTGGAGACATTGTTGTTTTGACTTCACAAACGTAACAGCTGGAGATGGTAAACGTGACTGCTCTAATAGCATTTAGGTAGTTCGTAAACGAACGCATTGGAAATATGGAAATTATCCTTTCGTGACAATGAATAATACCGACATTTCAACGAAAGACGGAAGTCTATTCGCGGAAATCGACACTTTAGCTTATATTATCTTTTCTTTTGAGTTTACGAACGAGGGTTCTCGAATATTTAACCCTATCTGGCCTGGGGTGGGGGCACTTTCGCCCCCCCTGTTGGTTTTTGCTCGTATCTCCGGAACGACAAAACAATGAGAGCTGAAACTCCCCGACTTTTTGGATTATCATATTGGGGTCATTTTGAGCCTATTTGCATGACCCCCTGAGCAGAGGATCATGGGTAAATTCAAAATGGCGGCCATGGGGGGCACCAGAAAAGTGATGTTTTCACCATATTTCTTAAAAAAATACACAAAAATTCAGCACGTTGATTCAACGCGAGTTTATGCATTTTATTGAAACCATATGTCTTAGTATCACCAAAAAACACCCCCTGATATCCCCCCTCCCTCCCTTCCCCCATTAACCCTACCAGTCCTGGGGGGGGGGCGGTCAAAATGCCCCCCCTGCCAAACTTTCTGCGATATCTCCGGAACGCCAAAAAATGGAGAGCTGAAACTTTACGACGTTATAGATAATCATATTGGAGTCATTTTGAGCCTATTTGCATAACCTTACGAGAAGAGCATCATGGGCAAATTCAAAATGCCGGCCATGTGGGGTATCAGAAAAAGTGATGTTTTCGTCATATTTCTTCAAAATTTTTGCTTTTCTGTAAAGAAAAGTGGGTAAAACATATTTTATTTCATATCAGATTATTATTCACTAATTTATCATGAAGTTTTTGTGAAGGAAAAACAAAAATAAAAAAATTTGATCAAAAATCGTCCAAAAATGACAAATGATGTGACAGTGACGTTATCATGGCGGTCATCTTGGATTTTTTAACATTTTCTTGTAGAGCTTGACCCAAAGATATAGTGTGGTAAGTTACAGCCCTCTAGCCTTAGCGATAGTGAAAATATTTAGGGGGCACTTTTCGCCCCCCCCCCCCCCCCCTTCCCCAGGCTGCGGTACACCCCAAATCGCCCAGGCCAGATAGGGTTAAAATGTATTCAGAAAAGTAGTCGGACGCCTTCGCAGGTTACATTGATAACTCTACGAACGAAGATTCCCGAAAATTTCAATTGGTCTAGAAGTTTCATATTACTCTAGTAGACTCTCGTAGACGGAGTAAACATCGAAAAGGCTATTTTCTCTTTCATTTTATTATCACGACTTTGATATGCAAGTACAGGAGCATTGAATTAACCGTGGATGGCGGCCACGCATGAAGGAATGGCTTGTACGTAGGCGTTCGTGTTGAGATGAAGTGCATTAACGATCAGAGGCTCCGCGATGGAGAGTAAAACGTTCGGCACGCCGCTAGTGAACATCTTCAGTGTAGTGCCCAGGTGAAGGACGTCACCGGTCAAACCTGGATCATACAAAACAGAAAGATAAATACGAACTTCCTTTTGGGAACAATGGACAGTACAACACAATCTTGAGATTGATGTGGCTTGATAGTATGGCTTTTTCAGCTTTTCAAACAAATAGATAATATTTTGAATTAAAACTCTGGGAGAGAAAGCGGCTGCTCAGGAAGCAGCTTTGATATGCTTGTGTCCAAAGCTGATTTAGGTCGAGCCTGCGTCCAAGATGAAAAACAAACTTTGTATGGGATCCGTGAGTCAGCAACATTGCTAGTATGAACGTTTTGCGAAGTAGACCGATTTTTCTGGAAAGCTATGAAAATCTTATTTGAACGTGTATATAATATATTATCGGGACATTATTTGGTCGACTAATGAAATTTCGTTCAGTTTTTAGAAGTTTTTGTTTGAGAAAAGGTGGTCTACTTTAGGCTTAGGTTTTAGGTTTGACTAATGGTATAAATAAGTATTTGTGTTGCAGTGTTAGAGGGTATCATTTGTTTCAAAGTCTCTTGTTCGGGATAATGACTACAACCAGCAATGATAGATGAATGCGTTCTAGGGGAGAATTGGTGGCATGAATGAAAGATGGTTTAGACATATTCTCTGATTTCTATGACTTGAACCTGAAATCCCCGTCAGAATTTGTAGCAAAAGAGTAACTTTTCTTTGACTTCCGTTTAATTAGGAAAAAATTGTCCTACGATACTGAAAGTTCTAAAAAGTATAAGTACTTATCATCTCTTCAAACCAGACTGAGTTGTACCATAATACCAAACCCACCCGTACTTAGGCTATTACGCGGATGAACCAATCGCGGCAATTCATACTTTTTAGTTGAACCAACTTATAAATAGGCCTCTAACCTGATGGCGTGTTATCCCTCTTCTACCTGACGATGCGATGTACATACATGGTATTTGAATGGCAAGTCCGAGTCATAACACAATTGATCACCCTACCACCTCCCTCGTTTAACACGACATCGAGTTGATTGCCAACGTGACAATATGGTTAGGTGCGACGTTAAACTTCAAACAACCAACAAACCAACCAACCAACCAACCAAGCCAACGCGAGATCCTTGGACCAGCAGTCGGTCTTGTAAGCCTATAAGTTGGTGTGTCGGATTACATGCAGGACTTGACCCATTGATGCACCTGCACTGTGTGTTGACAAATGAATGCCGTGTTATATCAGCGATGTTAGATTTCAGGATAATTGACATCTGCTGTGTAATTTTTTTGATGGGCTCGCTTCACGTGCTATGGAGATGAATGGATGCACACCTCATCACTTGATTAAAAGAGGGATAAGACGTCAGCAGGCTTTAGGACCAATAGTCTGGTAGCCAAGTTAAAAAAAGGTCTTATTTTAGAAATTTGCTCGCCCCACCGGCAAGATAATTTTCATCTATACCATGAATTTCTATGACCATTGCGGGTATCAATCCCTACCGATATTCGGTTTGTTCCACTGAAAAAGGGGTAGGTGATTTTAAACAACCCAGTCAATCTGATGTATTGCCCAATTGGTTTGAGATATAGTACATATTACTCATCAATAATGGCAGAGTTATATAATATCATGATTTGTTTATGTAATCCAATCGTGTGGTGACATTCAAATGTCAACTGAAAAAATACTCCCTTCCAAAAAAGGGGTATATATATATTAATTGCTATATATCTCTTAACACTGATCCCATCTATCTAAACATCAATATTTATTGTTCAGCGCTACGTAGCGCAGTTTTTCAAACCTAAGGTCGTAGTTGTATTCGAATCCTATGGTACAATTGAGGGGTAAATCTGAAACGTTATTTGATTAAAAAAAATCACCCAATTGAAAAAGGGGGTATGTGTGAATAAATTGACATATCTTTCTTATTAATAACCCTAAGAGTCTGAAATTTATTATATTGTATTTAATATATATGCCTGAGTTATATACAATCAGGATTTGGTTTTGAATCTCAATGTATGACATCATTCAGGGGCCGTATCCAAATATCAACTTGAAAAAAATATTCCTTTCCAGTGAAGGGGGTTCATGAACTTCAATGGCCGTAATTCACTTATAAAATCATCCAATCTTCCTATACAGTTCAGCATTTTGCGTAGTGTTTATTATTATCAGAGGTGTTTTTTGTATCCCAGTTGTATGATGTGATTTGGAGGAAATATTCACCTGTCAATTGAACAAAAAATGTGCCCTCACAAACACTGGTGTATATGTAACTAAAGATGTATATCTCCCTTAAATATTGTCTAATCTGTCTTCATTTTCGATTTACTCCGCACTATTGATAGACTAACATCGTGTCAGCATTCGTTTTATTATTTCAACTGATGACAAAAATATTGGGGCCATATCTGAATAGATAGAATACTATCTACTGATAGAAATCAAATGCTCCCGAAAAGACGATATGGATATAATTACAATTCAATGATTATTGCCTCAATGTGTATGAGTAACAGTAAAAGGGTTCTATATATTAACCGTATAATATCACATGGTCTGTATTCAGTTTAGAAATGAGCACAAATACATAGGTAGTATGGTGTTACGGAAGATTGCATGATGCCTGTGAATATTCAGCCCAGTTTTACAACTCAAGTGTACCACGTCAGAAGATTAGTAAACATGGCTGTTGAATACAATCATCGCCGAGCAGGTGAGCTGATTTCTAGGTTGATGACCTAAAGTACCTTCCCAGACTGATCACGTGGGTAATTCATTGAAAAGAGCTTTGCTAATCACAAAACAAACTGATACATATAAATCACCCAAGCCTGGTAGATCAATAGCTTTAGTACATTGTGGCTTACCTGCTGAAGTTACCCAATTATAGTTATTCGAAATCCCCTTTGAACAGCATTAATAGCCGCAAATAACTGGCCTTACTTAAATAAGCTGGGAAATCAACATGAAACTGTTGCAGAAAATTTTATGAAGCTGGTGGTGTACATGCAGTGAGATCTGAAATTTCCCCCAATCTCATGAAAAGATTAACATTTCTGACGATGGCCAAGGCCGCCACTATGCGGCAAGTAAATATGCAATATACAACTATTGAAGTTACCTGGATTTATTGTACCAATCATTCTGTAGCTTTTACACGTCTCATTCATGCACTTTTGACATAAAAGCGATACACAATGGGGAAACTCATATTTGGCAGTCAAATGAACAGCTGAACTACAATTACTAGCTCCATGAATAGCTGATGCAGTTGTTCTTAAGAGATATATAGTAAAACAGTTACAGACGAACTATTCATTAAGAAGATATGCTGAATTTATTACCTATGTCCTGCTCTCCCATATTTTTCAACAGAAAATGGTTTGTTCAGTTTGTATTTTAAAACGAATCTCAGTTACATATGATAAAAATATGATGATAATGCTCACTAATACACGACACAGCCCAGGCTGATTGGATCAGTATTGAAAAAAATATTGCGATATAATGGAATATACCCTCTTTAGCGACAGCGCGTACGTTTTCGACTTGATATTTGAATATGGTCCCCAGACGACGTTATAGAGTTGGAAAACTACCATCTATCTCGTTAATGTATAACTTTGCTTCCAACTGCTGAGTAACAAATGAGGCAGTTTAGACAGTCCAAATAATTATTAAGTGAAATTTGAATACGATCCGCAATTACATGCTACGGTTGAACGATAAAACAAAAGTACTAACTGAAAAACACTTCTAAGTAATGTTGAGAATTATATTACGATATTCAGACATATTTGAATCAACAATAAGAAGGATATAGCAACACACTTACACATACTCCCTTTTTGGAAAGGAGTATTTTTTTCAAGTTGACATTTAGATACGACCCCAAGTATGTCATACTTGGTTGAGATACAAAAATGAATCTTGGTTGTATATGGCAATGGCATAAATGCTGAATAAAATAGAATGAATTTCAGACAGATAGGTCCATTATTTAGAAAGATATGGCAGTTAAATCACAAATGCACGTTTTTTAAGAGGCAATATATTTTTCTGATAAAATGTCATTTGATTACCACCTCTAAATACACCATATTGTTGGGATACAACCACGACCTCAGGTACTAAAAAATTCACAGAGGTAAAACGGAGCAAAATTTCATCACGTTTACATAGATTGGTTCAATAAATGTGATATATAGCGATACACATACACCTACCCTCTTTTTTAAACGAGAGCAATTTCTAATGACATTTGGATGTGGTCCGCAAGTGACGTTACAAGGACGGGATACAGGAACAAATCTTGATAACATATAACTCTGCTACTATTAATGAATAAAATATGATGTGGTTTAGGCGGATTAGGCCAATAACAAAAAAGGTACGGCGATTAAAATACATCTACCCACATTTTCGGCAAAGTAAAATTAATATCTGTAGTGGGACACATCGTCCGCTATAGAAAAACAGTGCATCAATTATCAATTTGGAACTCTACATTCACCCTGGGTAATACCCTCCCCCCTCGCCCCCAATAGCCATAGAAAGTCATGGTATAGATGGAAATTATCTTGCCGATGGGGTGTGAACAATTTCACCAAAACCCGATCCTAGCTCCCACACTACACTCACAACAATGCACACTCCAGGAGCAACTCATACTTGTCAAATTGACCAACACTGCAGGGTGACTAAAATTTACGAATCAAGTTAACGCAAATGTATAATTCATGCCATTGCAGTTTCAACCGCACTGTGTGGGTCAGCTTGAAGCAAGTTAGATATACAAATCGGACTCAAATGTTCATCAAATTTCCCTGTATGTATTTTCTAATATGCTGTAGGTATTTGATACATTTAATTGATCGCATTGGGCCAAACTATATATATATATCGTTGACAAGATGGGCGATTTTAGACCTTAGATTTTCGGTATTTCGTCTTCCAGTATACACACTAAATTTCTCCACCCATGAAACTGGTCCCTCCACCCACCACATACTTCCACTGCTTTTCGAAGAGTGGGGCGGGGGTTAGAATATTGACAACCCTGTCCCGAGCCTGGATCGCAAAGCGCCAATGCATTCTCTTCTACAATATGTAGAAGTCATGGGAAACAACTTATCAATTTATGGTGTCCTTTGTTTCGATATGCATGTACAACTTGCCTGGGATATGGAAGGGGATATGTCCGTGGAAGAGTCCGGTTATCATTTTCTTTGCCTGGGTCAACAGCTCCGCCGTCACACCGTTAACGCCCTTCAGTATATCGTTCACACTGAGACAAATATCTATACCTCTCTGTGAACAGAACAAGACCGTAGCAGGCTTCAAACCTTCGAAAACATTTTTTCTACAAAATATATTATTCACTCTATTTATTTATACGGAAAATTGTGAGCCTCTCTTGAGCTGTGCGACAAGATAACTGGATTTCTGCACTCAAGCATGAATTCCACGGTTACTGAATCACGGCTTGGATGGTAATGTCAAACTTTAAAGCGGCATTTTGATAAACCTTCTTATGTCAAGAAGACGTTCTATAGCTTATAATGCAGTTTTAGCTGCCAATGTATAATCATTGTATATATCTCTTTGAAATATCTTTAGACGCATATTTTTAGGATAATTTCCTTGTGTAATTGTCTAATTGTGACAGGATCACAAATGCGCATTTTACATCTTCTCGATACTTTTTTTCTTTCTTTCTATTTTTTATAAAGTACACAGTTTTCGAAAATTATTCCTGGAACGGAATTTAAAATTTTTATCATACAATTAAGATTCTGAACTGGAATAATAATTCGCCCAGAGATTATAGGAAGCAAGTAGAAAAAATAGCATGCTAATATATTGCCAACGAAAAATTGGGGAGTGTTATTTTCTGCGAAAAACGTATGTTTTTAGCGATGTCCGCTTTTCCATCACAGGTGATCCACGTGTGTTTATTTAGAGCATGATGACCAAATGATCAAGTAATTATCGTTCTACAAAATTTATAAAAACTAAAATTGCAAATTAAGTTAGATTTAGACAGGGCTACATGTCTTAAATCATTTAACTTTCGTTGTAGAAATTATCGGTCATAATTTGAAGGAAATCGCACCGAGACAAGTTTTCATAAATTCCATGTAAAAGCACCCCTCGCCCATAATTTCTCCCATTGTCAGAGTTTGCAACCTTCTAAACTGTTCGTGTAAGACACTCTGACTAATAACTTGTTATTTGGTGTAAAGGCCTAAAATTTGAACTGTACAGAAATAAATAAGCTTGCCTCATAATCTTGCCTCCGTTCTATCTATGATTCCGTTTAAAAGCGTCACATTTTGTTTTCTAATTATCATAAACTCGAACTAGAACCTTCATAAAATCATTTCCATGACGAAGTTTGGAAAAAACGAGGCATTTTAGTTTTGTTTGAAAGGCATAATATGGAAATTGAAAATTCTAAAACCTTTGATGAATAATTTCGAAGTTATTAGCGAGGACATTTGAAGGCTAAATTTACACAAACCGCTTCGCAGTTCATTTGTAGTAATAGTTCATTTGTAGTAATCAAAATAACAAACTTCTGATTCTCTGAATGAATAGCTTACAGAACATATATAATTCGTTTTTGTGATTTCGTTTATCGCATTTTAATTGCGCAAAAACTGACAAGGTGTCGCTAGCGATGCCCTAACCGTAATAGCTCGAATTACACAAAAAATACACGTTAATAATATAGACGTAAATATTATTAATTGTCATAACAACTCGAATTCTTGTATAAAATGTTACAATTCTGAATCCCAGGACGGTTTGTGAGAGGAAGATCGATAACCACAAATTTACATATAGATGACATTACGAAACCAAGTGACTCCAAACACAAACAATATATGTGGATCTTTTAAAAGCATTTGATACTGTGAATCATGACCTGCTGTTATATAAGCTAAAATATTTTTGCATAGATGGACAACTTTTTAATTTGTTCTCTTCCTTCATGTGTAGTAGAACACAAAGTTGTTAGAAGTGGCAAATCTTCTTACTTCGTCAAAATCAGTGCCATCTGTTGTCCAGCATACTCGCTAGTCCAAATCTGTGCTGGTTATTGTTTATTTTCATGAGTTTACAGAGAACTATAGGAAGTATTTTCACCACAGAATCATCTATTTACGACCCAGTTACACGAGAACATTGAAATTTAGCGCATTGAATTTTTTCCGAGTATACAATATAATCTTGTAATTCATGCCAATTGAAAAATATCTTGTAGTGGGAGTATTTTATTTGGTACATCTTATTGCACCTGACCTGAGGCAATTTACCCATCTAAAGATACAAGGTCCTTTACTTCTCATATGTATGCGTGATCAGATATCTGTATATATCCCTTATACGGAGCCTATTGGAATGTTATTCTACCGTTTGGACTCTCCGTTGTAAATATCAGTGTGATGGAGCCGATTCAGAAGAGTTTTATTAAGTATTCCTGTTTGTTTGTTTGATTTAAAACCGGTACGCACTATGATCACTTCGGTTACCCGTGTGCCTGTAAACATTTTAATGAAAAAAAGAAACAAGAAAAGTTTTAGGTTTAGTGTGTTTGATATTATTTACGGCAAATATGATGGATCATCATTTATCATTTATCACAAATCCCATTTTATGTACCGCCAAGGCAGTTATGCATCCCATCGCTCGATCTTTTATATACCATATACAAGGATCAAAACTAAAAAAAAGTATTCTTTTTAACCATGTGTTGCACGGCTTTATGACACATTTACAGCATTTTCATTACGCAAATACTATTTACGATAATTTATAACAGTAAACTTTGAATTAAGTGTTATCCAGCACGTATAATAATGTACTTTTACTAATTATTGCACCGATTTTGGTTCTGTTTCTAAATAAACAAATAAATAAATTCTAGACGTCGAACAATTTTGTGAGTATTCTGAACCAGAACTGAGAAGACACTAGGCGGAGCCAGTGTATAGTTACCAGTACCTTACGTCCGAAATGGATGTGATGGAGGGCATGACTGATTGAGTGACCGACGTCCTTAATAACATGTTCCACTTTACTGACCACCGTACCACCAACCTTGATGAGACTGCAATGTAAAATGCACTCAGCCAGGAACATACAACGGTACAAGGATCTTCACCTCAGTCAAAGATTGTTTGTGCAGAGATACTATACGGTAAAAGATATCTGTAGTTCAAGATAACAGAAGAATTCGAATTCATCAATGGGATAGAAATGTTCACCCTATTTTTATACCGCGATAGTATGATCTTAGACCGCCGTCCTTGTCTTAAAATTAGATGATCGTCAGACAATGTACCCACTTATGCCACCGTAACATTAGAGGTTAGTCCGAGAAATACATGTACCCAGTCATGGCACTGAAACATTAGAGAGTGAGCAGACAATGGACTCCCCAACTGACATTGTAGCAGTAGAGGTAAGCCAGACAATGTATACTCTCTTATGACATTGTAATACTAGAGGATAGCCAGAAAATGTACCGTTCATGGTACTGTAACATTACAATGTAGTCCGACAATATACTCCTTTATGCCACTGTAACATTAGAGGGTGGTCAAATAATTTGCAAGTTAACTTTAGATGGTTGCTATGTCACGTTAACATTAGGGAGTAGTCAGAAAATGTACCGCTTAAGGTACCGTAACAGAGGTAAGTGAGTGTTTGGATATGATTTAACATTTCATATCACACCCGGGACACATGGGTGGGGTCCTATTCCAGTTTACGCCCGGAAATCCCACGGGTGCCCCAGTTAGTCGCCTTTTACCAGGTTAGAATTACCTCCCCAAAATGGAGATGAAAGACGTCGTTTTTGCTCAATAAGCTCAACAATATGTCGAAATAAGGGATATAAGCCATGTCTCCTGAAGAGTGTGGAATGGATTACAAGCGTCTGATCCGTCAGTCAGCCGTCGTGCATTAAAGAATATCTGCGTTCATAAACCAAAGACCTATTGCGTATTCCATATAACAGCATTAGCTGCTGAACCTTCTCGTGGCACTATTACAATAGATATTAGTTAGGCAATTTACTCCTCACGGCACTGTAACATCAGACTGTAGTCATGACAACGTACACCCATATGGCACTGTAGCATTAGAGGGTAGTCATACAATGTACTCCTTATTGCACTTTAACATTAGAGGGTAGTCAGACAATATACCCCTTCATGACACTGTAACATTAGAGGGTAGTCGGACAATGCACCCCTTCATGACACTGTAACATTAGAGGGTAGTTAGACAATGTACAATCCTATGGAACTAACATTAGAGGGTAGTCGAGCAATGTACCCCTTCTGGCACTGTAACATCAGACTGTAGTCATGACAATGTACCCCTTATGGTACTGTAACGTTAGAGGGTAGTCAGACAATGTACCCCTTATGACACTGTAACATTAGAGGGTAGTCAGACAATGTACCCCTTATGACACTGTAACGTTAGAGGGTAGTCAGACAATGTACCCCTTATGGCACTGTAACATTAAAGGGTAGTCAAACAATGTATCCCATTATGGCACTGTAACATTAGTATGTAGTCGGGCAGCGCACGCTTATCAAGCAATGTAACATCAGATTGTAGTCACGGCAATTTTCCCCATTATGATACCGTACCATTAAACGGTAACCTTACAATGGCAGAGGGTTTGTAGAGGATTTTCTAAGAGTGTACGTACTTGAAAACACCTCACTTTCGAAGACAGTCGCCACAAATGGTAATACTACCGAATGAAGTAGCACATTCTGATACGAATTTCGAATTGAATGGACGACCGGAGCCGTATGATGGAATTACCCACTATCGCAGTTCAGAATAACGATATTATGACGTTTAACCCTAACAGCCCCTCCCCCCCCCCAGCCCCACTACATCTCCGGAACGACAAAAAATAGAGACCTGACACTCCGTGACTTTATAGTTTATTATATTGGGGTCATGTTAAGCCTATTTGCATAACCCCTCGAGTAGAGGATCAAGGATTACCTGCGCTACCAGATGTTTTCGTCATTTTTCTTCAAAATCTATTTATATATATTTATCAAGTAGTTTCTGCGGAGAAATTGCATAAATGAAAAATTCGAGAAATCTGATAGAATAATCGGCCAAAAAATGTCGTTTTTGAAAATGACGTCACTGTGACGTCATCAAAGCGGTCATCTTGGATTTATGTTACATTTTCTGGTGAAGCTTGACCCAAGGGTATAGTGTGGTAAGTTTCAGCCCCCTAGCTCAAGGGGTACGAAAAATAATTAGGGGGCGGGGGGTGAAATGGCCCCCCCAGGCCTGGACAGGTCCCAACAAGAGCCTAAGAGGTTTCAATATACGCCCGTATATCTGGAATTACATTGGTCCAAATTTCAAGTTTGTTTAATAACCTTGATTCCAATTGCTAGCTAGCAATCCAGAGAAAGGTCTGCAATTTTGTGCTTCTGAGAACGTAACATATATCACATCTTATATTGAATGATAAACTAAAATGAGCTTAACTCTTGGTAAGTAGTTGACCTTGGAGCAAGAGCCGAGAACTCACATATCCCACACTGAAATCGACTATAGTCAAACACAGGAAAATAGTTTTCCTGCAAATGGATTTCTCTCAGACGAGAAAATTTTTCACGAAGGAAGAAGAAAGTGATAAAGTAAGTCTTTGTTTTTGAGTTAATATTAAAACCGGTATGAAGGTCATAAACACAGCAGGCAACGCTACAGGACAAATGCCATATACATGTAGGGAAGAGAACTCTGAATATTCTAACCTAACACATACAGTAAACTTGATTCAGTTTTGGGGGGCTGTGACCTTGACCTTTGACAAATTGATGTATGGCTCCTCTTGTCATGCGAGTAAGATATATGGTACTCAAAGTTTGGTACCAATCCATACCTTGAAACTAGAGATATCGCATGGACAACAAATGTTAACCGGCGAATGGACAAAACCCAACATCGCATTACATGACCTCGTCTTCGACAGGCATATGAAAATGTGACTTTTAATGATTTCCTGATTTTGGAGTGACAGTGACCTTGACCGTTGACCTAAATTTTGGTACATGACAAACCGTCTCCCCGTAATTTCTCAATGGACACAAAAGATCATAATTTTTAACGATTTCACGATTTTGGGGTCACAGTGACCTTGACCTTTGACTTTGACCATTTTGGTATGTGACACATCATGTCCCCCTATTGTATCTACTGACACAAACAAAGTTATTTTTAATAATTTCCTGATTTTGGGGCCAGAGTGACCTTTGACCTTGACCTAATTTTTGATATGCGACACTTCATTTCTCTCTATTGAACCCATCACAAAAAATAGTAATTTTTAATGATTTCCTGATTTTTAGATCAAACTGACCTTTGACCTTGATTCTGGGATCACAGTGATATTGACTATTGACGTGGATCTAAATTTTGGTACATGACAAAACGTCTACCCGTAATTTCTCAATAGACTCAAAAAATCATGACTTTTAACAATTTCAGGATTTTGGGGTCACAGTGGCCTCGACCTTTGACCTTGACCTACATTTTGATGTGACACATCGTGTCCCCCTAATATATCTACTGACACAAAGAAATGTTATTTTTAATAATTTCCTGATTTTGGGGTCACAGTGACCTCTGACCTTGACCTACATTTTGGTGTGCGACACTTCATTTCCCTCTATTTGAATCCACTCACCAAAAATTAGAAATTTTTAATGATTTCCTGATTTTTCAGTCACACTGACCTTTGACCTCTGACCTTGACCTACATTTAGTATGCAACACATCGTTCCTATCTAGGGCACCCACTCACCAAATATTAGAACTGTAGATAGAAAACTGTCAACGATAATGATTTCCTGATTTTAGGCAACAGTGACCTTTGACCTCTGACCTCGACCTCAATTTTGGTACGCGACATATCGTCTCTACCTAGCGTATCCACTCACAAAAAATTGCAACTGTGGATAGAAAACGTTCACAGATCCGCCTTTTGGCGGGCGTATAAAAAAGCCCAGGCCATATAGGGTCCAGTGTTGTGTACCGATTTACTACGAATTTGCTTCAAGGTTTTACCTAACGTAAGGAACCATTTCATTGAATCCAGTACACCATTGTATATCCCAGTTTCACAACGATTGGTTGGTCAATTCAAATATTCAAAAAAAAA
>JAVTVY010012914.1:0-51546 GCA_036873755.1 Hanleya hanleyi
AGATGTGGTGTTTTATCTTCCTTTATTCCGGAGTGTCTCTACATTTTTCTTACATGGTGTCAGAAGTGGGATACCTCGTTTCCAAGTTCGGAGGATGTTTCAATTTCGACGTGGCCAAATTCCCCCGAGCTGCCAGACGTATCTTGTGATGTTGCCTGGAGCGACCAGACAGACAAATGGGATTGGGGAGGAGAGATCTGTGTGTAATTAGAATTCACTTCAAGTGTGATGAACTGTGACTTAACTTTAAGTGTGATGAACTGTGACTTCAAGTGTGAACTTTGACTTCAAGTGTGATGAACTGTGACTTCACTTCAAGTTGTGAACTGTGACTTCACTTCAAGTGTGAACTTTGACTTTTTGACTTCAAATGCGATGAACTTTGACCTTCTTTACAGCCTTATGAACTTTGGATTCCTTTCCAGTGTGATGAACTATGACTTTGACTCACAGATTTGAGAACAGTTGCCAACCAAGCAGTATGAACTGCTGCGATGAACTATGGGCAGACTGTTGGAAACTGGTCATCTGGTAATGGTGGTAAGGTTTTTGTGTGCATTTGCCAATACTGAGTATGAGTAATGATAAGTAGAAATGTATTGTGTTCAAATGTGAATGTAAATTGAATTTGTAATTGTTTTGCATGCCCACTGATTGAATCATTTAACTATTGATTGGTAAATGCTGTAATGAACGCAGTATGGCCGAGGCTGATGCTATAGAGAAGTTAAGCCAGGAGCTAGAAGCCCTTAGGGTTCGTGTCAGAGAGCAAGATGCTAAGCTTAATGAGCGGTCATCCCTTCCCGAGCCTAAGCCTGTTGTGCTGCTTTCGAGTCAGCGTCTGGAGAAATTTAGAGACCGGCCCGAGAAATCGAGCGAACCATCAATTAGAGAATGGGTCGCTGATGTGCGAAGTCAAGCAGAGGCTCGTAAACTGTCGCGAGTTGACTTTGCCAATTTAATTCTCAGCAATTTGGGAGGGAAGGCTCGTCAGGAGATAATCGGCCGTGGTGAGGGCATCAAAACATATCCGGAGGAAATAATTTCTGTGTTGCTTCATGTCTTTGGGGATGATGACCGACTGCCACTGTTACAACAGAGGTTCTATGCATACAGACAGACGGAAGAGGACATTCTGTCGTGTTCACTGGAATTAGTGGATATATATGACCGTATTACAGAGAAAGATCCTACATTTGGTGCATGCCGGGAACCCTCTCTAAAAGGTCGATTTGCGGAGGCGGTGAAAGATGAGCATCTCCGAAGGGAATTGCGCCGCCTGAATGAGGAACTGCCCGATCTGACTTTCTTTCAACTGAGGGATAGAGCCGTTCGGTGGGCGGGAAAGACCGAAATG
Organism: Hanleya hanleyi; assembly: GCA_036873755.1. Lineage (NCBI taxonomy): Eukaryota > Metazoa > Mollusca > Polyplacophora > Lepidopleurida > Hanleyidae > Hanleya > Hanleya hanleyi. Next base: position 1,358 of record JAVTVY010012914.1, read on the forward strand.
AAGAGCAAGCCCAAACCGGCTACCTGTAACGAGATGGAGGCCAAGGCAGACCCAATCGCTCAAGCCCTTGGGCAGCAGGCTGAGAAAATTGATAAACAGCAGCAGCAGATCAATGAGTTGCTGGAACTGGTCAAACACGGAAAGGCAAGTGCTGCCTCCCATAGAGGTGCTGCCTTCCATAGAGCAGCGCAAGGCCAGATCATGAGGTGTTGGTTTTGTAATTCCCCTGACCATCTACGGAGGGATTGTCTCCAGTGGAAAGGGGCAGAGAAACAGGATAAGAATTTAAACCACTAAAACCTGTCGTGGAGAGCCACACGTCAGGTTTGTCACCACCAGTAGGCTCACTTTTGCGTAAGGCAGTGGGAGATTGTCCAGAGGCGTTTGTGGAGATAGATGGGGTTGGAACACAGTGCTTGCTTGATACCGGAGCTCAGGTGTCCACGATGACGGAAACATTCTTCAAGAAGAACCTATCAGACCGGAACTTGACGGATGTGATGCCATACATCAGGATCTATGCTGCGAATGGCCAGGACATTCCCTTTGTGGGCTTTGTACAAGTGGACATTAAAGTCTTTGACTGTGAATTAAAGGAGGTGGGCTTCTTAGTTGTTAAAGATGTTGATGGAATTATGGGAAAACGCAAAAGGGATGTTCCCATTGTTATTGGGTCGAACATCTTTAGGGAGATGAAAAACAGTACCCCAGCGGGTCGCAACAAACCAAAAAAATGGAGGAAAATCCTTGCGATGTACGAAGAGTCTAGGGTTTCTGAGGAACATATGAAAGTAGAGACTAGGGTCAGAGTGGCTGGAAAGAAGCCAGTCTTGTTACCTGCTCGTTCAATCACGGTGGTAGAATGTACTGTAAAACCTTCACCAGCCGGTGATTTTTCAGCTTTGGTTGAACCGGATGAAACTGGACCAGTGTTGCCAGACGGAGCTCGTCTTGGGCCGACTTTTGTTACTGTCAGCCGCAGCGGCAAAGTTCCAGTGCAGTTTGCAAACTTTTCCAGTGCAGATGTGTATCTGCAACCCCGGACACCAGTGGGAGTGCTCAAGCAGGCTTCCAAAGAACCTGAAATAGAAGTGGTTTCCGTGGGAGTGAATGAGGTCCAAGTTAGAAACAAAACAGAGTGTGGTGTTGAGTTACAGACTCAGTATGCAGATGGTTTGATTTCAAGGATGGACATTGGCAACCATCTTGATGGGGAGCAGAAGAGTAAGCTATCCGAGGTCATAGCAAAACATGAACAGACATTTAGCAAATCAGAGGATGACATCGGATTTTGTGACGAAGTCGAACACCGGATCATAACCACGGATGACCAACCCGTCAAGATTGCGCATCGCCGTATTCCACCTCAGCAGTGGTCCGAGGTCAGAGACTACCTGCAGAAATCTCTGGATAATGGAGTCATAAGGGAGAGTTCGAGCCCATATGCCTCTCCAGTGGTTCTGGCACGTAAGAAAAATGGCAAGTTGAGGCTATGCTGCGACTACAGGGCACTGAATGCCAAAACCAGAAAAGACGCCTACCCCTTGCCAAGGATAGAGGAGGCTTTAGACGCGTTAAAAGGTGCAAAATATTTCTGTAGCCTGGACTTGGCTCATGGGTTCCATCAAATTCCTGTAGCGGAATCTGACATAGAGAAAACCGCCTTCCGTGTGGGAACCGGAGGTCTGTATGAGTATTTGAGAATGCCCTTTGGGTTAACTGGGGCTCCTGGGACGTTCATGCGGCTCATGGACCGGATTTTCGGAGACCAGAACTTTCAGACTGTCCTCATCTATCTTGATGATATACTGATATTTGGATCTACTTTCGAGGAGACGCTGGAACGTTTAGATATGGTCCTCACGAGGCTACGTCATTTCAACCTGAAAGTAAAACCTGAAAAATGCCAATTGTTCAAGGACCAATTGCGATACCTAGGACATGCCATTTCTGAGGAGGGTGTTCGTCCAGATGAGGACAAGGTACGTGCGGTGAGAGAGTGGCCAAAACCGAAGACCGAGACAGAATTGCGTGGATTCATGGGTCTTGCCAGTTATTATCGGCGCTTCGTTCAGGACTTCTCCAAGATATCGGCCCCTCTCAACCGATTGCTTTCTGGACCTAGGCCACAGAAAAAGGGTAAAAGCCATAAACCCTCTGGGATCTCTTCCTGGGATGGTTCCTGTGATGAAGCATTTGAGACACTGAAAGTTAAACTAACAGAAGCACCGGTACTAGGTTACCCCGATTTTGGACATCCCTACATCCTGGAGGTCGATGCTAGTAATCTGGGATTAGGCGCGGTCCTGTCACAGGAGCAAGCCGGACGACGGGTTGTGTTGAGCTATGCAAGTAGGTCCCTCAGAAGGAATGAACGCAACATGAACAATTACTCAAGCATGAAATTAGAACTCTTAGCCCTAAAGTGGGCAGTGGCGGAAAAGTATCGGGACTTGCTACTCGGTGCCGATTGTGTTGTCTATACAGATAACGATCCTTTGACGTACATCCAGAAGAGTGCGAAACTGGGAGCCACTGAAATGCGGTGGGTTGGCGAGCTGGCTCAGTTTAACCTAACCATCAAACATCGTTCAGGTAAACAAAACAAGAATGCAGACTCTCTCAGCCGGAAGGTGGAGCATTCTCCGGAAGTTGGTCGGTTGGAGCAAGTGACAGCTGAAACTGGAAGACCGTTTGAACAAACCTCAACTAGGATAGCTCCTGAAGTGAGGGAATGTGCTCTACAGGTACACCAGCATGTGTTCTTGGAGGAATTGAAAATGGTCCCACCTCGTCCGGAGCCATTGGTAGTCTCCTCATTACCATCCTTGACCAATGAGGACCTTGTCAGACTGCAAACTGCTGACCAACACATTAGTCACCTGAAGTCGCTTCGACAATCCAAAGAGCCTCCATCTGGACGGGCACTCAAACAACTAGATAGCACCATGCGGAAACTTGTGCAATCATGGAAACGTTTCGTGGAAAGCGATGGAGTTCTGTACAGAGAGTACCAGGATCAGGGTCAAATGGTTCGTCAAATACTGCTTCCTGAGGCACTACGTTCAACTGTGTTAAGGTCTGTGCATGATGAAATGGGCCATCAATGTGCAGAGAGAACGCTTGCCCTGCTGAGAAAGAGATGCTTCTGGCCATTCATGGCACGGGACGTGAACTGTTACTGTCTGAAATGTGAACGGTGCATGATGGCGAAGGTAGGACGAAACGTGAGGCCTTCCATTGGATCTTTGATAGCAAAGAAACCCCTAGAAATCGTGGCAATAGACTTTACACTTCTAGAACCAGGTACCAATGGTGTTGAAAACGTATTAGTGTTAACGGATGTGTACACGAAATTTACACAAGCCATACCAACCAGAGACCAAACAGCAAAGACTGTTGCCAAAGTACTAATCAAGGAATGGTTTGTGAAGTTCGGTGTGCCTCAGAGGATACACAGTGATAAAGGCCGAAACTTTGAGAGCGAACTGATTGGAGAACTATGTAGTATTTATGGTGTGATCAAAACGAGCACGACCCCATACCATCCGCAGGAAAATGGTCAATGCGAACGGTACAACAGAACACTCCATAACTTGCTTCGGACACTTCCTAACGAGAGGAAGCGGAAATGGCCTGACTATTTGCCGGAATTGGTATACGCCTATAACTGTACGCCCCATGCCACCACTGGGTTTTCTCCACACTTCCTCTTCTTTGGAAGAGAGCCCCGACTGCCCTTGGATACCATGTTAGGTGTTGGAGGTCCTGTGAATGACCTACATGAGGATCCTGCTGAGCATCAGCAGAAGCTGCAGGAAGCCTTTAGAATGGCCAGTGAACGCACTGAACGTGAAGCCCTCAAAAGGAGGAACAGAGTTAACAAGAATGCACAGGATGCCGAGATACCAGTGGGAGGCCGTGTCTTTTTGAGGAGTCACCCGAAAGGCCGCCACAAAATTCATGACCTGTGGGACCCTAGACCGTACAGAGTAATTGACAAAAGGGACTACAATCAGTATGTAGTGGAGAACTTGGAAGGTGACACAAAGCAGAAAACTGTGCATCGCTCTCAGATGTTGGACTCGAGAGAGCTAGTTCCTGATATAGTACCGAGGAGTGCACCGGATATACAGGAGGAAAAGGAGCATTCCACTCCTGCAGATGTTCGGTTGGATGACGAGGATTACTGGGTAATAACAGAGGGATCGCCTGAGGAATGCAGAGACCCGGGAAATGATGCGTCTGGGGATCCTGATGTTGTGAGTGATGGGACCGCTGAGGCAGGTGATGTCGCGGATGCTGGTGAGGCTGTGGAGGTCGAGCCGGAGCAACCTGTTAGGTCAGTGGATGACCCAGCTCAAGGTACCCAGGTGGAAGTCGGAGATATTCCTGGTCAGCAAATAACAGGGGAGCTTGGAGCCAACGCCAGAGAAGAATCTGAGGACGTGGATCTTGAGATGCCCAGACGGAGAACGGCACGTTCCACGGCGGGTTCCCACAGTAACCCATGCAAACTTCCAAGGTCTGTCTTGGAACAGGAAGCCGCTGCTAATGTAGATCCCATTGTGTTAGCGAACATCAGCCAGACACAGTTATTGTTAGTACAGATGTTAGCCGGAATTAAGCAGTAGGCTTAATTTGTATCTTATTGTAACCGACGGTAATATGTTGTCAGGGACGACAACAGACAAGCGGGGGAGTGTAGAGGCCATTAGGGACCTCTATTGTATTTGTGAATTGAGTCCTTAACCACTCCTGCCTGCAGTTAGGGTTTTGTATTACTGCTAGAAATCTGTCCCTCAAGACGTCTTTCAGACGTTATTTTCTGTATTGATAGATTGTACAACTTGTGAATAATGTATTAATGAAATACTAAGTTTGTTAGAGCAATTATTTCTGCTCAGGGAATAAGTTTGTATATTTAGAGATCACGTGACTCCGTCTTGACCATGCGTTTCAGCCATTTTGTTCGTTTTGTATCCTGCATTTAATGCGACATTTTCTGATTTCTGCGGAGGCTTGGAGGCCCAGAAATGTGAGTAACTTAGCCATCTGATCTATGAATGTACAATATAAATGTGGAGCTAAGCGGGAACTTATGGAATTTTGTACGATTGTCAGATTGAGGAACGCATTTTATTGTTTTCTTGCATAGCGATAACGTGTGCTATACATTGTAACACTGGTATGAAGATCAAAGGAAGTTGCCTGCTATTCAGATACGAATCATTTAATTATAGCAATAATGAATGACAATAGAATCAATTAGATAACATGAAATATTGGGATTGAGGAAAATGTATTGTTTTCATAGAGATTTCTTGATGCACGCGTGGCTTGCATAGTGAAGCCGTACATGTGCAATTTGCCAGTGCAAAGTTGCCTCCCTTTCTCCATATGTATACATGTAACTGTAGATATAGCAAACAGCCTGGACAAGTGGTTGTATGAAATAATTGTATTAAGATTTTTATTCAGACATAATTAGACAAGAGTTTTCATTGAATTGGCTAGATAAATTGATTAGGTTAGATTTCATTGAATTAATTTGATTATACTCTATAATAGTGGACAGTGTTGTATCATATTACAGATGATGATGATGTGCATCCATGATATGGTTAAGGGTGCGTAACCATGGTAACTGGAGAAGTGTGTAACTAACTCCCCAAGTGGCAGTTGGGGGTAAGAATGTATTACCGTAAATTACATGAATAATGCTTTCGGCATATATTGTTGGATGGATTCTGTCAGTGGTCCACTTCATGTTAATAATTATCAGTCAGCCTCATGATTACTTAATAAGTCAATGTCCTTTGATTAATTTGTCAGCAATGATTCACCAATTAATGCATTGAATATTCTAGTCATAATTCGCTATTTCTGGTATTCATTATGTCATTGTCACTGTCCATGCCGAGTCATGAATTGTCATATTATTTGTCAACTTAATCAATTGTTAATTTCACTATGCAGTTATTGTTCTAGTCATTGATTAATTGTTCTAGTCATTGATTAATTGTTCCAGTCATTCATTAATAGTTCTAGTTCCTTGATAAGGAGACGGGTACTTCCTTCTGATATTCATTCTCCATTTCGATATCACACTTAGGGTGCATTTCCCCGTATCACAAACTTGAAGTATCTTAGGCATGGTATCGCATTGGTCTGTTATCACCATGGTTACCATATAAGTAAAATACCAGTCCTATTTTGATAAACAAACTTTACAAATTGTATCTTTGTATTGACAGGACTTGGTCCAGGATTGTGTGTACTTGGAATTCGCTGGTATATAAAAGAACATCAGACTCCAGATGTGGTGTTTTATCTTCCTTTATTCCGGAGTGTCTCTACATTTTTCTTACACCAATAAGAAGAGCGAACATTCTTGTATCGAATCCGTATATACATGAAAATCTGCAAAATTACCTGTCTATTTTTATTTTACAAGATGATATAAAAGTTATGACAGTCTTGCTACATTCGGCATGTAACGAAGTACATATGTAATACAGCTCTCAGTTAGTTTATGTGTCTCTTGTCGATACAAGAGGGTCCCTCCGCAAGTTCCATCCTTATCACACTTGCCCACCACGTAAGGGAGGAAAAGCGACATCTCGCGTGCAAACTCATTGTGTAGCTTGGAGTTGGCTCCTCCTTCCTTGTCTCGCTCAAGAGAACATCCAGAAGAGCCCAACCACCTCGCTGGGGGTCTAATAACACCCCAGCCACCAGTCAGATTTTTGGACCGGATTCGGGGCCTTCGCGCACATCGCCGGAAGTGACATCATATATAGTAAAACAGATGTTTAACGAAAATTTTGATTACTTTTCAAGTCTGAATAATACCTCCGTTGACCTAGCGTTAAAAAGAATTATCTGGAGATAATTTTCCCTGTTTATCTGGACAGAGCATATGAAAAGTAGTTCGCTCATGTGCAACACTAAAGGAGTCGTTTGGTCGGATTCAAACTGAACCGTGCGTTGGTTGGTTTCCCCTATATGTCATAGCAACGTAGTAAAGGTCAACTTCCGCTATTGGAGGCAGGGATGTTATTGGAGCCTGCGAAATGGAGCATGCGCTGTGGGGAGGTTGAGAAGAGCCGTAACAAACTTTTCGATCATTTCGATAATCCAAACGCATGCGGGTAAACCTGAAGGAAACCTTGACAAGTTTGAAACTACTTTCGGCAGCTACTTCTGGTAAACGTCATGAATAAGCATCAGTTTGATACGTCAGCCAATAAAATTCAATCTGTCGTCAACAGCCGCCATTTTGAAAGTCATGATGCCTTACTTGTTCGAAATTACCGTTCGAACGGACGGACAGTCGGACGCTACGACACACGCTCCGACGCAGAACGGACGGACCCCAATTCTATAGTCTCCCCCTTTAGCCCTTCGGGCGTCGGGGGACAATAAATGTACTAGATATTCTAATGCATGTGTTTCTCTTGAAGCAGGTATAGCCATTTGCACGGACGTGGATGTTTTGAGTCAGATAAACCGGTTGATAACCAAATTACTAACCGGTTGATCGGACCATGAACACCTGAGCACATGCAGATCCCGTTGCGAGACGGGTGATATAATAAAAACGATAACTCGCGTGAGACAATAGAAACAGTGTGTAAGAGTAGTTGCAATATAAGCTAGTGTAATCATGATAATAGCCATTACAAGCGTCTGGTCCGTCACTCATAATTCAGTCGTCGTCCATTAAAGAATATCCGCGTCCATAATCCAAAGACCTATTTCATATTCCATGTAACAGTATTAGCACCAAATTCAAAAGGACAATCATAGTATACATAAACATAGGCTAGTTTCCTGCAAGAGAGAAGTGGTCAACAGTTTTCAATGATGCCGACAAGACATCATTATGTTCCAAAAATATCAAATCCTTATCGCTGATCAGTATTCTTAATCCATAATAATCGTTGTAAAGTCGTCATCTAGAGAATGATATATCTCAGTCACGCTTTGATTGTGACTGTTCATATGACCACCATGAGGATCTTGAAGTACCGGTACATGGGTTCATACGTCCCCTAGCCCCGGGTTAAGCGGAATTAGACACAAGTTACGAAATGTAACGCCCTAGATCTTGCACGCTACGCTCGTATTTTGCCATCAGCATGCGATATGTATCGCCAAATTTGAGAAACTGAATGGAGGCGCTTGGTGGAATAGCCTTGTTTTATAAGTTTCTGCAACAATGTTTTGTGACGTTGATTAAAATCGTCACATTTAACACAGGATCTAGCAAATGCTACTAGGCGAGATATGTATACGCCATATGCAGGTCCCATTGGAATATTGCTGTCCAGAAAGGGATAGTTTACGATGTCGAAATTGTAATCATCTCTTTTGTCATAAAGTCGACGAGAGAGAATGCCCGCTTCATTTTGATAGAGATATAGATCTAAATATGATGTGCATGTAGGGCTATATGTAGTTTCCTTCAAATCCAGTGAAAGTGGATATATATCCTTCACTGCGTCATTTATATCGCGATTATCCACAGCGAGAAGATCGTCTATATAGCGTTTGGTGAATGAGAAGGAACGGGCTTTGAATGGATCGGTTTTTGAAAGCGCCTGCATATAGTCATATTCATAAGAGAACAGATACATGTCAGCCAACAGGAGTGCACAATTAGTACCCTTTGGAATACCTATATGCTGATATATTGTGTTGCCAAATTTCACATATATATTTTTAATGAGAAATCCAAGCAACTCTATAAAAAAAGAAACATCCCACGAATGATATCTCTTGTATGTAGTATAGAGCTAAAGAATGCTTCATGGCTTCCGACATTAATGGCATACAATCGTCAGTGCCTCTCTAATCTCAGGGTGAAACTGAAGGGTTTCACTTTGAATTCGTTTTCTGTGGCGCACATATCTTTATTCTCATTTATTATTTGCTTGAATGACGAAACTGGTTTACACGAGTATGATTCTCGTGTTGATATAATCACCAACATCCCTAATGGTCCGTGAAATACAGTTTATGATAAAATAAAAGTTTGAGAATAAGAACCACAAAGCACGGCCAAGATAGACAGATGACGCCGAGCGGAGCATTTTTTACCTCCAAGAGCGGGAGAGTACCTATAGAGGTGCAGTATCTATTGTATGCTGTGACAGCGGATGCCAGGCTTAACAACGGGATAATATGGCTTGTATTCATCTTTATATTTAGTACCGGTATATGTTTACTAGTATTTAAATCAATCGGTGCTTTAGTTAAATCCACAGATAATTCCACTAGACTTTACCTTGTACTTTGGATAGCAGAGCAGACGATGAGCCATCTTGGGATATGACCACTAGAAAGGACAAAATGGCCGCATTGCCTTTCCTTCTGATTTGGTCCAGCAGGTAACCGACTCTATCCCGTCTGTTTTCCAAAGAGGCAATCACTGCTAATTCTTTGTCTGTCATCACGTCATAGTCTAATAGCAGCTGGAGCAGCTGTTCGCTAACCGACAACTCCTCGAGGAAGATATCACTCATCGACAGTATCTTCTTTGCCGCATCATCTTGGGAAAGACGAAAAACTTTCATTTCACGTTATTCAGAATGATGTTTATTCCTGTGCGAGGAATTAGGATTTACCTCGAGCCGTGAAGATGATTGGGATATTGGAACATAGTGGAAAGATACGCACCTCCCAATTAAGGAATAATCTGCAGTTTGTTCATTATTATGATAAATTAAAAGATGAGGACCAGATGACAGATCCTGTCAAGTCTTTTTTTCAATTTGATTGCACGAAAATGAAAAAAAGGTCAAAATTGAGGCCCAGCAATTTATATCACAGTATTAGGTTCCCAATGAACCCTTGAGGCGTTAGCCTCACAATCAACCGAGCTTTTCTTCGATCTTAAGGTATACCCAAAGTTTGGGCGCAATCCACAACCTAGAACTGGAGATATGCACGGAGGACATATCTTAATGGACAGACAGTCACACTTCAAAATTAATAAGTTTCTTTTTTTGTCGTTATTCTCAGGGATATCCCTGCACCTGGAATTTGGTCACATTCCACAGACCTGAGATGGAGTTAACTATGACATCAAAATTTTCAACTGTTCGTGTCGCAGTAACTCTGGCTCTTGGCCTATTGACCTCAAATTGAATATGTTAGGCTACCAATCCATAACATTACAAATGTAATGTTTTGGGGCCAAGATATCTTCAGGACAATGTACATTAAAAACACTTCTGGTGGGGTCAAAATGTCTCAGTTCCGGTGTGATGGCTAAGAATGTCCTGGTGATTAGTGTCCCTTTTCATACCCTTTTGTATTGGAACCAAGGACGGACACTTGTGGAGACAAGCAGCCAGAGGATGCTAGGTCCCCCGCCAAAATGGCAGCAATATTTATAAGCGCTGTCGGTTTCAGAAGATATTCATGAGGATGGCAACAGCTACTTCACAGGCGTAAGAAGCAGAGGGGTCTTTCCACCTTCCCAGGTTTTGAGATCAACTCCGAATGGCTGACTGAATGTTGATTGCTACTGTAATATATTTTCTTTACCATGTAGCATGAAAATTATGTAACCGAAATGCAACCCCAAGAGACAACTCATGGCATATTATCTGCAAACTAAATTTGACAAGAATATGAAGGCATCCTCAACCTATTGCCCAGAAACCAAATTTAGACTTTGCCACAAGGAGTCACCACCTGTAGGTGCAAGCAGGCAAAACACAATCCCAAATGACATCTCATGTCATGGTATCGGCATATGAACTTTGAGACTCTGAAGAGGGGTCCTCAAGTTATTGCCGGTACTAGATGCCCACCGGTGTTCATGTTATTTGGGGTGGGTCACATATGAATACAAAATCTGAGAATAATCTGATGAGCAGTTGCCAAATTATTGCCCGGAAACAAATTTTTCCACCAGGAGACGCCACCTGTAGGCAGAAGCGGGGAAAATACAATCCCAAGGAACATGGTATCGTGGGGACATCTGCATACCAAATTTGAGAAGAATCCGATGAGGGTCCTCAAGTTATTGCCCAGAAACCAAATTTAGATTTTGACACCAGGTGACGCCACCTCTAGGCGCAAGTCAGTGAAATGCATTATCAAGCGACATCTTATGTCACGGTACATTCATACAAAATTTGAGAAGAATCCGATGGTTAGTTCTCAAGTTATTACCCGGAAACGAATTTGTGATGTTGCCACCAGGTGGCGCCACCTGTGAGTGCAAGTGAGCGAAAGGCAATCCCAAGCAACAGCTCCTGGCATGGTAAATGCATGCCAAATATTGGAACAAGACCCAGTGGCGCCACCTACAGGCGGATCTTGCTGAAACGTAATACCAACAGACGTCTTGTCGCAAAGAATGCAGATGCCAAATTTCGGAGGAATCCGACAAAGCATTTAGGAGGTATCGCTTATGAAGCATTTGCACGAACATCCACGGACATGCACTAAAGATTGGAACAAGACCCAGTGGCGCCACCTACAGGCGGATCTTGCTGAAACGTAATACCAACAGACGTCTTGTCGCAAAGAATGCAGATGCCAAATTTCGGAGGAATCCGACAAAGCATTCAGGAGTTATCGCTTACGAAGTATTTGCACGGACATGCACGGACATGCACTAAAGATTGGAACAAGACCCAGTGGCGCCACCTACAGGCGGATCTTCCTGAAACGTAATACCAAGAGACGTCTTGCCGCAAAGAATCCAGATGCCAAATTTCGGAGGAATCCGACAAAGCATTTAGAAGTTATTGCTTACAAAGTATTTGCACGGACATGTCCGTGCATGCACGGACACATAGAAGCAAGACCCCAGTGGCGCCACCTACAGGCGGATCTTGCTGAAACGTAATACCAAGAGACGTCTTGTCGCAAAGAATGCAGATGCCAAATTTCGGAGGAATCCGACAAAGCATTTAGAAGTTATTGCTTACGAAGTATTTGCACGGACATGTCCGTGCATGCACGGACACATAGAAGCAAGAACCATTTTAAAGTCCCCGGCCGCGTTGCGGCGGGGGACAAAAAGTGTCCTAGCTGGGTTAGGAGATAGGAGCCGGACACATTTGCGTACACTTCGCTATCCACCGCGTATAGATGACCCAGATGGTTACAGGTTAGAGCCGGACACTGTTAGCCACCAGATATTTTTAGCCTCCACACCGGGTCTGGTTATTTCATCAGAATATCAGACATAATACCTACCACTAAGCAGGAACTCCACGTCGTTACAACGAGAGGTCAGAGGCAGGGTCAAGTAGACTTTGTCTGATATCGTCTTGTAAGCTGTAGAGACAACAAAAATTATTTTTATTGTATTTATGTGAGTTCGAGTAAGTAGCGAAACTGCTGTTCGACAACAGGTCATCTAAGGTGCTACTCGAATGTTACAATGTGAGTGCATAGATCACAAAAGCAGGACAGAATGATAACAATAATAAGGACAAAAAGTGAGTCAAAGTTCAGGTCAAATCAAACAGTCAACAGGTAGGTTGAACGGACAATAGCGAGTCCAAAAGTACAATTAAGTAAAATAGTGAGTCAGTGATACTTTACTATCGATTTTACATTACTCACGATGTTGACCATGTCATTAGACACCCTAGACAAGTATATTTATCTTCTTAAGCTCGAGTCCAATAAATCGATTTTGTCTCAAAAAGGTATTCTTCGTTCTATTCCCTGTAACAATAACCCACATATCTTTACACGGAACGTTGTTAAACAGTGCAATGGTACTACTTTCTGTAATTGCATCATTGTTAAGTATTATGTTCAACAGAGCGATCATTACCTTATCTCCCATACCAAATGATAATTAACTTACCATCTAGCACAGCTTTCTTCAAATGCGACTGGTTGATTCTTGGATTTTCGAACAATTCCATCATTTTATAGCAGCCATTTTGTTTCGAACAAACGGTGATGATCAGTGCTCTAGCGGCATTGACTTCTCCCCTACTTCTCACTACGGCATCAAGTTCGGACCATTCTCTTGGGTCCAGAATTCCATCTTGGATAAGGTGATCAGAATAGGTGTTTGGTTTCACATCGTCGATGAGTTTGGTCAAACAAAGAATGAATGCTTTCTTCAATAGAGAAGGGTCGAAGTAATCCTCGACTAGGGTTTGATCGGTATCGTCCTCAGCAGTTGCGTCCATTGAAGTGGCCATTCTTCTGTCTTGAAAGAAAGGAAATAGTGATGCGATTTGTAACAGTATGACGCAACCTCCACACAGGGTTATCTTCCCTTCTGACAGTCGATCGACCCTGCTGCCATTCACTTATACAGGGCGAAAAAACGCCCTGTCATTCTCCGCACAGTGGGTCTTCACCAAGTTCTGTATCGCAATAACTTGAATCAAGCAGAATTAATCAACTGCAGGGCATTTGCGGATTCGGCAGACAAAACAAATAAAACAATCGGTGACTATCGGTAATTAAATAACTGTTCATCTCTTCACAACAACAATATATCTAAGCTAACGGTCGTTTGTTTGAAAACAAACAAGCAATGTTTGTTTTTCGGAATCAATTAATGCTCACCGCACATGCACATCTGCAAAATTAAATATCTCAGTATTTAGTATCCTGATAAGGACTGTTTGTCTGATAAGATTCAAGTAGTGTGAAATGATGTTTTGCTACAGGGCTATATGTAAATTTATACCCAATTATTTTTAGGATATCACTTTCTTGATAAAGCAAAAATACTAGTGCTGGATGGGTCAGTCCCGTGCGAGACTCGAACCCGCGCCCTCAGAGTTTGGCACCAAATCGCCAGCAGTAAATGCAAGCGGTCTAGACCACTCGGCCACCTCAGCTTCCACTGAAGAGGAAGTTCGGAGACCGAAGTCTAGATAACGTACATTTACTACCCCTCTGACAGACTGAATAATGGCACAGCTCCTAAAGCCGATATTATATATATACTAATGCCATTAAGAAAGTAGGTAACATTTATATCCAATTATTTTTAGGATGTCACTTTCTTGATAAGCACAAATACTAGGTGACCGAGTGGTCTAGATCGCTTGCATTTTCTGCTGGCGATTTGGTGCCAAACTCTGAGGGCGCGGGTTCGAGTCTCGCACGGGACTGATCCATCCAGCACTAGTATTTGTGCTTTATCAAGAAAGTGACATCCTAAAAATAATTAGATATAACTGTTACCTACTTTCTAAATGGCATTAGTACAAAATATGTAAATTGAATGACGGCAGGGTCGATCGACTGGCAGAAGGGGAGATAACACTGTTTGGAAGTTGAGTATAACATTCAAGGACATTCAATTTACATATTTTGTACTAATGCCATTAAGGCGTTACGGCATTGAGACGGGCGTTAAGGCGTAACGACGGGCGTTGATGGGCGTCACTGCATTTCGATGTAATGGTGGCAATTCTATGAAAATCAGGGCTTCTGAGCTAGTTCACCAGGGCGTTGAAGCGTTAAGCTAAGCGTTGACGGGCGTTACTGTCTATAAAAGCAAGCGTATTGCCAAAACACGCACAGTCGACGTTCAACCGTCAATATGGCTTATACTTGCTCTGAGTGCCAACGCACGTTCACCAGACGTTACGATATGATGCGACACGAGAAAAATATACATGGGATTGAAGACTCCGAGGCACAAGAAGCCGATACAGTGATTGATGAGAGTCTATCTATTGATACGAAGAGATTGACCTCAGATAGTCAGCCTACATCCCAGGAAAGTGAGATTGCTGAGAGTCTATATACTGATACGGAGAGCTTGACCTCAGATAGTCAGCCTACATACCAGGAAAGTGAGGCAGAACCTACCATCTGGGATCGTATTGTGACAGCAGCTATCAATACTCATGCTGCAGCGATCGAGGACGCCGGACAGGATAACTTACAACAGGCGTACACCCAAATGCGCCCCAGCATCAGGAAAACAGCCAAGGCGATCTATGAACATTATACCTTACTACCGCTTGAAATGAAAGGCGACCCCACGCACAGGTCCATCATGAAGACCAAGCGTCACTTGGAAGAGGATATGGGGCTGCCACCCACTGAGGCCCTGGAAAATGCGATCAGGATGCGCAAACAACTCTTTCAGGACATGCTGCCCGAACAATATCCAGGCCTGCCCGACGACGATTAGGTCACACCGAGCAAAGATGAAAGTTTCTGAAACGGCGACTTCTGATTGAACAAGAGCAGCCGAGAATACATCTACCGCAGTAACGGGCAAGAACGAATATGACTGATACAGCGCCAAATGGCGGCCTCTGATTGGACAAGAGTCTTCTTGAATTGTAAACATACCCAACGCGGCTCCCCCAGCGAGGGTATGATGTCCTGGAGGGGAGAATAAACCATATTGTAGCGATCACGCAGTCGCTAAGCTCAAGTGAATTCCAGTTAGGACAGATCTATTTCAGGCAATCAACATATGAAAACCTAGGGTTGTCAAACGGATTTATCAGCTTGGATAAATAACACACCCTATGCTGTTTTATGTTGACCCTGCACCATTGAAGACCAGGAAAAACAAACAAGAAGAAACTGAAACTCAAGATGTATTTCTCAGGATAAAATAAACTCTTCTTTTATTCGTAAAAGGGTTGTTCAGTGTTGTTTCATCTTGCATACTAGTGAAATATCTATGCATTCATTGGGTGGAGGCTTACTGAAGTGTATGGAAGCTGCGGAATGGCTGTATTCAAATACTGTTAAGACCCAATGAGTTCATGGGGTTGACCACTTGAATCTAATATAGGCCGCTGTAGTTGAATACTGTTAGACCCAATGAGTTCATGGGGTTGACCACTTGAATCTAATATAGGCCGCTGTAGTTGAATACTGATAGACCCAATGAGTTCATGGCGTTGACCACTTGAATCTAATATAGGCCGCTGTAGTTGAATACTGTTAGACCCAATGAGTTCATGGGGTTGACCACTTGAATCTAATATAGGCCGTTGTAGTTGAATACTGTTAGACCCAATGAGTTCATGGGGTTGACCACTTGAATCTAATATAGGCCGCTGTAGTTGAATACTGTTAGACCCAATGAATCCATGGGGTTGACCACTCGAATCTAATATAGGCCGCTGTAGTTGAATACTGTTAGACCCAATGAGTTCATGGGGTTGACCACTTGAATCTAATATAGGCCGCTGTAGTTGAATACTGTTAGACCCAATGAGTTCATGGGGTTCCTCACTCAAACCTATAGGGACAGCTGCAGTTGAATACTGTTAAGACCCAAGGAAGTCATGGGGTTGCTCACTCAAACCTATACGGACAGCTGCAGTTGAATACTGTTAAGACCCAAGGAAGTCATGGGGTTGCTCACTCAAACCTATACGGACAGCTGCAGTTGAATACTGGTGTAAGACCCAAGGAAGTCATGGGGTTGCTCACTCAAAACTATAGGGACAGCTGCAGTTGAATACTGTTAAGACCCAAGGAAGTCATGGGGTTGACCACTGATACACACACAGTATCTAAAACATCAGGTACCCAATGAATTCAATGGGTGCAAGAATAATTTCAGCTGTATATAACTTTCAATACTCCAGAATGCTGTTGAACTGTTGTCTAGTTTCACTTGATGAGAAACTATATGAGAAACGTCTATGTAGTCCATTAATCTGACAGTAACTCCATATTGCCATACCTCAGGTTTATGTGGCAGCTCTGTGAGAGAAGTTTTGGATCTGTAGTTAGTCAGTAGAGAAAGGTGTGAACTTGGTCAATTATATGGACCAAGTCCCAGAATAATACAAATCTCCCGCTTTTATACACTTCAGTTCACAGCCTCGAACCCAAAATATCGAAGACAAGAAAAACGTTATATCGCTGAAACTATTCGGAGAATTTGTAGAATTATCACTTACTGGAAACAGATAATAAATATAGTTTACACAGTGATCCATTTATCAAAGATAAGCTTTACCTTTATCACAAGTGAAAAATACAACCTAACTGGCTTGAGAGTATTTCATAAATCAAACATGGCTGACTTCGTCTGATGCAGAGCAAAATACTCAGCTGTTATGAGCGATAACTACCGAAATACATCAAACCACAACTTGGCATGCGATGGGTGATCAAGGTAATGCATTACTTTAGCTTCGCTGAACAATTAATCCACTGTATCTCTATTATTTAAAGACATTCAGCGCAAAACCATGGCCAAATGGCACAAACGAAGTACAACAGCAACATGCAAGTAGAACTGCCCAGGTGCTATAAATTCGTTAGCACAGCGAATTGAGCTTAATTTTGAACCACTGTAAGGAAACACATCAGGGGAAATATTTATAGAACAAAACATACATATATATTTCAACAAAGAATGGATCAGCAATAATTTAACAATACATATCATGTGCAAATGTAACACAAGTTACAGGTCGTCTCAATATGAAGAAAAAAAGATGTTGTTGTTGTTCTCTCATCTCTCATCATTGTTGTTGTTGTTGTTTTTCTTTCATCTGTGTATATCATGGCGTCAAGGCGTTATGGTAGGGCGTTCAGCGGGTAACGAAGGGCGTTAACGTGTAACGACGGGAGCTCGGAGCTCGGGGATGGAATGGTCGGGAGCTCGGAGCTCGGAGCTCGGAGCTCGGGGATGAGGCAGGCGGGAGTCGGAGCTCGGAGCTCGGGGCCCCAAAATTGTTGCTTTCTATACTACTCCTAAATGTAAGATGAGGGCCCGGATGTAAAACTGATACCCCACACGGTCCATTTGACCAGGTATGGGCCCTCAATCACTCAACGAACCTCCACGAATCCCCCAAATGCCTGCTTTCTATACTACGACAAGACTGCGCATGCGCAAAATGATGAAAACAGACGATACATTAGTCCAGTCGGATCCCACTCACAAAAAAAATTACCACCCCCCCCCTACCCCATACAGGCATTTTACCGTATATTGTATAATACAGGCCCCTATTGTAGAGGTAAAGTCCGTGTTCCGCTTTTTATATTTTCGGGGACAAATTCTCATTTTACATGCACCCACCCATGACTTGATAGGCAGACCCCGATAAGCCAGGGACCGATATTCGCCCTTTGGGACAGGGTTGATAGAAGTTTTCCCCTATTGTAGGGGTAAAGTCCTTGTTCCGCTTTTATATATTTTCGGGAACAAATCCTCATTTTACACGCACCCACCCATGCACCCAGACCCCGATAGGCCCGGGGACCGATATTCGCCCTTTGGGACAAGGTTGATTGGAGTTTTCCCCTATTGTAGGGGTAAAGTCCGTGTTCCGCTTTTTTATATTTTCGGGGACAAATCTTCATTTTACATGCACCCACCCATGCACCCAGACCCCGATAGGCCCGGCGACCGATATTAGCCCTTTTGGACAAGGTTGATAGGGGGTTTCCTCTATTGTAGGGGTAAAGTCCGTGTTCCGCTTTTTATATTTTCGGGACAAATCCTCATTTTACATGCACCCACCCATGACTTGATAGGCAGACCCCGATAAGACCGGGGACCGATATTAGCCCTTTTGGACAAGGTTGATAGGGGTTTTCCTCTATTGTAGGGTAAAGTCCGTGTTCCGCTTTTTATATTTTCGGGACAAATCCTAAATTTACATACACCCACTCCCCCACCATACTTCTCTCAGCAGGCCCCGATAAGCCAGGGACCGATGTTCGCCCTTTGGGATAGGGTTGATAGGAGTTTTGCCCTATTGTAGGGGTAAAGTCCGTGTTCCGCTTTTTATATTTTCGGGACAAATCCTAATTTTACATACACCCACTCTCTCACCCTACCTCTCTCAGCAGGCCCCGATAAGCCAGAGACCGATGCGCGCCCTTTGGGATAGGGTTGATAGGAGTTTTGCCCTATTGTAGGGGTAAAGTCCGTGTTCTGCTTTTGATATTTTCGGGACAAATCCTCATTTTACATGCACCCACCCATGACATGACTGAATAGAGCTTCACAAAGACTTTCACTTCACTCGACCCAATCAGTCCACTAGGGGTCTCTCTCGCTCCTGAAGATTGCCGAACATTCTCACGAAAACCCACGTATTTGGGACTACTTTCTGTCCGCGGAGGCAGACCGCATCACCGCCAGACCGCATCACCGCGGAGGAATCCCCTAACATGTCTAAACATGATCCAAGGTCAGATGATGGACGGAATGAGAGGATACAGGTCAGTACATGCTCAAGTACACTCATCGACCTTTGACCTCCCCACCTCCACGTGAGCTCCGCAGAGGTCAAGGGTCAATGGGACCTTGAATCAGGATTGTATACTACTCACGTACTCCCTAAATCATAACGTATCGATTGGTTCACGGAGGATGCTTTGTAAGGAGTTCTTGCGAATCTCCATATTCGTCTATTTGCCGAGGGCAACATATGAGTTTTGACTTCATCTTGTTTGAGATATTATTCGCATAGCAAAACAACGCTTTCAGATTTGATTGAAAAAAAAGAAAATTATTTGGAAATGAGGAGTCCTCTAAATTGGAGGATATTCGTAAGGATTTTCATAGCTGGATGCCTCTCTTTACTTTTTTCATAAAGTCGACCATACGTCACAACTCTGAGGCATACATACTGAAAAATAACAAGATGAATACATTTTCTGACAGTGTAGAATCTGAATCATTTGAAAAAAATACATACGAAGTTTTGTAAATTTTAGCAAGTCAGTAAGAGCTGTACCAATATCTCCAGTAGGAGCGAAATCCCCTCATCAACCCTATACACACCAATAATAATAGTCAAATACTGGACATACCTAGAGAACATTGATCAATCCAGGACCCTTTTATATGATGAAATCTGCTGCAGTAAGAAACTACACACGAGAAAAACAATATCGACATTGCACTCAGAGCAATAACATTGACATGCCTCTACTTGCAAGTACCGTAGCCATACTTCTACTAAATCAATCGCAAGTGTCATAAAAGAAATCGTTAACGGCAATTGTATAAAACAGTTGGAAACGAAACTAAATAAAAACGAGGAAAACTTCAAAAATGTGAACACATAACAGATGAGTACCTTTTATGCGTTGAAAACGTCAATTTCAGAAAAACCATCACAAAATGAAGGATATCCGCACATCGACTAGAGATAGAGACTGGAAGGTACAGGAATATTGACAGAGAGGACCGAATATATAGACTGCATAAACACGGGATTGTGGACGAACTATACACGCGATGTACAGTAAACGAGAGATCCTGAAGGATCTTGGCGCTCACCATTGTCTGATAATTGTAAGCTAATGACAAGAGGATCTTTTTGTCCATTGTTACTAAGAACAAACGATTGATTTGCAATTTTGTTTGCAGAATTTCGAATTTGAGCGAAAAAGATCGAAAAAGGGACACCGGAAAACACCCAGATATTATCTGTCTAAGTTTCAGGAATTTCAAGATTTCTAGAAACTGTACTTGATGTCGGTTGTTATAGTAAAAGTGAAATGAGCAAAGTTAGTCTGAAAGTGAATGTCCGGAGGATCCTTCGTCTTCGTTACTTTGACATGAGTTATGAAACATACTTAAGATTTTATAATTAGGAACGAATGCTAATTCTGTTCTGTTTACTGGGCTAGTTTGAGATATCTATTTGAAGATACCATGCTCGAAAATAGTAAGATGGTACAAACTTAATATTGAAGGGATCCGGTCCGTGCAGTAATGTTGAAACTTTGAAAGTGTCTTAATCCTGATTACATGTATCTCCACTGGATCGAAACACGCAGTAGTCACAGTTGTCGAGTTGTGACGTTGTGTCACAAGAGTGATATTCCTTCGTGTAGCCGACCTGTCGGCAGTCGAAACAGTAGGGCAGTTCACTTGCAACGGCATGGAGTAAAGTAAACTGATTTAAAATTTGAAGAAATACATTTTAATTCGGAATCATTTGAACTTCTTGATATAGAAGGTGAAGGTATGGATATTCTCTATAGTAAATATATAGAATATGCCCCACCGTTTGATCCGCTAACTCTTGTGATGCAACGTCACAACTCGGGAATATCATATTAATTTGAAGCGTAACTGGGATTTTCGAATCGGACCAAAAAAGGTATTTTGCACAACTAGGCCCTATGTGGGACCTGTGTACCAAAATTGAGAAAGATCCATGAAGTACTTCCCGAAAAATGACGATAACGAAGTTTCATGGGGAAATTCAAGATGGCCGCCAAGTGGCCATACTGGACTTTCGAAACGGACCGAAAAAAAATATCTTACACAACTAGACCCCAAGGGGAACCTGTGTACCAAATTTGAGAAAGATCCATGAAGTAGTTCCTGAGAAATCGCGATAACAAGAATTGTTTACGGACGGAGTGACGACGGACCACGGACGAAAAGCGATTTGAACAGCCCACCATCTGGTGATGGTGGGCTAAAAACACCTTGAGAAAAGTCCTATACCAGAAAATAAATAACCTCTGCCCGAATTTAACAGCCTTTCAGAATCGAAAAATGTATGTTTATGCTGGATACTCCATATCTACTCGGATATGAAGACGATTTGGATGTTTATATTATCTTGGTGTTATATTTTTTTATCCATAATATTTTTTCCAACAATACAACATATTCATATATATATTTACGGTAATTATATACGAGTTTAAAGTGTTTGTCCCATAGTAGAATAGCTAGCTTTTATACACCGGTATAGTTTACGGTAATTCAATTCAAGGTCAGCCATGTGTTGGAAAAACACAGCGTGGACGACGGCCCTCTAATGAATGTAGGATCTGATGCTCTGTTTTATACATACACCTTGGCACTAATTATATATCGTCTATGTATGGTATATAGGCCTACTTATTCCTTCGAAGTAGGCTCTCATTTGCAAACTGTCCGGTAATGAGTGAGTGAGAGTCCATCCGAATCCTTTCGTCGGCAAAATAAGGAGAACCGTTGACATTAGAACCTTGATTTTCGGCATGAGCGTGCACTAGGGGACTGTTACTAGCTACATAATATATAGCCCTCACGAATACTCGCGAGGGCAATATATTATTTAGCTAACACTTACTTTTGTTGAAAATTTGACCTACTTAGGTGACCTATAACATTACGCTTGGACCCCCAAGCCATCTTCCTCACCCTACTCATGTAACACAGAAAAACACAATTTGGGAGTGGCCAGCCCCACCCTCTGGGACCCAGTCCAAAATGCTTCTCTATCATGTTCCTGGACAAGAACTTTACAATGACGTGTAAATTGTATCTCTACATCTCGTTGTTATTGAGTTATAGGACAACACATTTTAAACGATATAAGATGGGTCTCCAAATGGTACACAGTAGGTCCACATTTTCACACGACCAGTTTTTCCAAACACAGTTTTTATGTCAACCATATACCTAACTATTTCAAATGTCCGGTGTAAAAAAGCTCTTCTGCTATAAAATGTAATATATGTTTGTAGGCCTATTCTCCTTTCAAACACCTAAATCAGATGTATGTGAGCTGAGAGTAGGTACTAAACCTCTGATCATATCTACTTCCGGGTTTAAGAACAATTCAGATGAACAAGTCGCCTTCACAGAAATGTTCTTGCCCGCCACAGGGTCTCATATAACTTTAAACTTACCATAAATAAATAAGCTGACTATCTCGCAAGGATGTGGCTAGCATAATTGCGCCCTGCAAGAGTGATCAATGGTCGATGATTGCGCAGCGCGAGAAACTTCCTGCTTTCTCATCCTTCCATATTATACGATACTATATACGATAAGGTTAACTTGAACATTCGGAACACACCCGGTTACTTCAGTAAGCCATCCTCGAAGTAGCTGACCTGTTTCTGAAAACCTTCCATTTCCGGCAGAATTCAACCTACTAGTATTTTCCGAATATTACATATCAGCGATGTTAGTATGTCGTAATTCTAAGTGGTATGTTTGTTGTCAGTGAATGAAACTGTCTGCAATTTTTTTTAGGGGAATCCCCAGTCAAAAACCCAGGAAGGCATTTGGGTCCCCTACACCATTCATAAGATTGGCTTGGTAATCGACCGTCTCCATATTTGCGGAGCGATATCAGGCATTTTACCGTGTAGTGTACGGCTTTTAAAAGATTTTTTGTACAGATTAATTCTCTTCATTTTATACTTTGTACACACTGACAGGTCAAGGAATTCTGCGTGCGCCGTTTGAAATATATATGTGGTGCTCACCGCTGGGGATCCACTGCAGACCGGTGCACATTTGCGTACACTTCGTCATCCATAAGATGGCTTGCGAATCGTGTGTCTCCATTATCGTGGAGCGATATCCGGTATATTACCGGATTCTGTTCGGCCTTCATCCGGCGGAGAACAGACTCGTTAAATCTGATAAATTACAGGCTTTCATACCACTGCTGAAACAGATATTGCCTGGGCTTACAAAATATATAGGTATGAATAACTTTCGTATCATACAAGAGGTGTGGTGGATCTGTAATTTTGAACAAGTAGGGCATCACATGACTCGAAAATGGCGAGTTACGTTGGGGTTACGTCGGTAGACTTTTGCTGATTGGCTGACGAAGTCACGTGGTATTGATTTCTGGAAATTCCCTCTTCCAGTTGCCGAAAGTAGGCTGACAATGGATACACACGATCCCAGGGTCAGTCTTACCGCGTATAGATGACCGAGATGGTTACAGGTTGACCGGTGCAACCACCTCGCTGGGGGTCTAATAGTACCCCAGCCACCAGTCAGATTTTTGGACCGGATGCGCACATCGCCGGAAGTGACATCCTATATAGTAAAATAGATGTTTGCCGAATATTTCGATTACTTTTCAAGTCTCCATAATACCTCTGTTGACGTAGCGTTGAAAAGAATTATCTGGAGATTATTTTTCCTGTTTATCTGGACAGAGAATATGAAAAGTAGTTCGCTCATGTGCAAAACTGAAGGGGTCGTTCGGCCGGATTCAAACTGAACCGTGCATACGTGGATTTCCCCTATACGTCATAGTAACGTAGTAAAGGTCAACTTCCGCTATTGGAGGCAGGGATGGATAATGAAGCCTGCGAAATGGAGCATGCGCTGTGGGGAGGATGAGACCGGTGTTGTCACGGGGGGCGTGCAGTGAAAATAAACACATCTCCTGATCGCGTGATCCCAAATGTTCATAAATTTGTTCATGCTGAATTGATACCACCAATATTTTATTAAAAATCACCGGTGGATTGAGCTCCCGAAGTTTTATAAAATATTAAGTGAAGCAAGTTACTGGGAGTATGCTATGGCAAGCCGTTTCAGTATTTAATCGGTTATTCCACATATGTTGAAAACTTTTGCACATATGTACAAAAGAATTCCACATATGTGTAAAAAACAGTTTTTAGACATATGTGCAAAAGTTTTACACATATGTTGAAAAGTTTTACACATATGTTGAAAAGTTTTACACATATGTGGAAAAGTTTTACACATATGTAAAATAAATTAACTATTTCACATATGTTGAAAAGTTTTATACATATGTGCAAAACTTTTACACATATGTCAAATAAAGTGTTTTTCCACATATGTGCAAAAGTTTTGTACATATGTTAAATAAATTCCAGAAGAGTTAATGGAAAGGAAATGGACTGCTCCCTGTGGTATAATCTCTCGTGAATGTTTGTTATCTAACGACCATTTCAAAATGGCGCTGTCCCTTCGGGGGTTGTTTTTCGTCTCTCCGACTATGCGAGACATGTGAAACTACAGTGAGGACACGGAAGCTTATAATAATATTAATAATAGTACTATATTATCTTAGATTCAAGGTCCATACATGACTACCTCCTATAAACGCACCTCTACTCCTGTAGCTAACGCAGATCGTACAAACTGCGGTATAGCACAGGGGCTTGTTGTTGGTCAGTTAGTACTTATGATATTATATTCTTATATACTCTCATCCTACTCCATAAATATGAGTACGAGGAGAGTATATATGAAAATTAAGATCCTAAATTATTACTAACAACAAGCCCCTGTGTGCGGTAGCTAAATGTGGTACAGAGTACGGTGGGTCCATGCAAACTTCAAACGAACGAGGATAGCGGGGCTGGGGTAGAAACAAAGCCTGAATTAACAAGACATTTGACAGACAGGATCGAAATACGGTAGTGTAGGAGTAATCAGCTGGGTCACAGATAAATAAACACACGAACTCAAGTCTCTTACAGCCATTTCAATGTCAACCGTATTGAATATGTTATCATTGTGGAAAGATTGTTCCTTTGTTTGCAGGCGGAAAAAGGCGCCAAAATGATACCAGGGAGCAGTCGATGCCTACGGCAGAGGCCGCAACTTTTAGACATATGTGGAAAAGTTTTGCACATATGTGAAATAAAATAACTATTTCACTTATGTTGAAAAGTTTTATACATATGTGTAAAAGTTTTAGACATATGTGCAAAAACCTTTTTTTCAACATATGTCGAAAAGTTTTAGACATATGTGTAAAAGTTTTAGACATATGTGTAAAAGTTTTACACATATGTTGAAAAGTTTTACACATATGTTAAATAAATTAACTATTCCACATATGTTGAAAACTTTTGCACATATGTCAAACAGTTTTTAACATATGTATAAAACTTATGTGGAATAAATTCGCACTTTTAGACATATGTTGAAAAGTTTTATACATATGTTAAAAACTTTTTGACATATGTGCAAAAGTTTTCAACATATGTGGAATAACCGATTAAATACTGAAACGGCTTGCCATAGTATGCTAGCTATCTCTGGACGACCAAAAATTATGTAGTTCAGATTGTAATTCACCTTCACGTTTCAAATTCCGTCATGTACTTCTGGTGTAGTGTTCTACATGGGTATGCGAAGATAATTTTAACTCTAGGCATATGTTCTCAAAACAATTACGAGATTTGGTGATGTCGGTGGGGAATTACAGTTGATATCAATATGGGGCCTCTATACATAACCCCACGCTTTATTTTAAAACCGGTGTGTTTTTATATACAGCCTGGGGTTATGTATAGAGACCTCATATTTCGACAATTTACCCTAAAACCACTGCACACCCCCAAAATCTCTGTGCTCATCAGCAATATCGTTGTCTCTTATTCCACGGTGTGACCTGGGCACCAGTGGCATCGGACTCACGACTCACTTCACCTCTCAAAATGGTTCTTCTAGATGATCATGATGTCCTAATAGCACTAAATACCCTCAGCTCATGTTGCTTGGAATGTCTGAATAAAATACAGATACAATAGCATGCAGACTGACAATCTGTGAAAATGTTTACATTTGCCCCGATAGAAGTACATGTTCTAGACCTAGTCCGATACCTACCAGTACCACCTCCACCACCTAACAATCATAATTATTGCTCACCTTGTCGACTCCTTGTTTGGAACAGATGGAAGCAGAATTGAGGGCATTGAGCCTTGAGGAAACCACTGGGCCTGCATGGTTGCCTAGCGCCGACCCGTCTCCAACATTTTTATTTTCTGCCTAATAATATGCTTCTGATATAATTCGCTGTTTTAACCACTGACCAGCAGAGCACTCCCTGAGTATCTCCAGATATAGTCCACATAAGAGCATCCCTGTACTTTTAAGCCACCCATATCTGTCCTTTTGGGCCATATCGATATGAGGTTACAGTTCTTTTACTATGGGGTCAGTGCTGCTACAAAACTCCGAACAGCGCATGTCAGCTGAACGACTATCGTCTGGTCTACAAGCCCTGCCCGCAATTGAAATATCGTTAACGCGCTCTCAGTGTAGAGATTACTCCGCCAATACAAACCTTCTTCTATCACTGTAATAACCTCATTAATTCATTAACAAAATATCTCCGAAAATCTGCTCATTAATAACCTACACTGGTTTCACTGCTACCTAGTTTATGTTATTGATTTTTGTTTGTGTTTCGCATGAATATAGTCCATGCGTATGGGCTGCTATAGTGTGTGATGCAATTGATGCTACTACTGACGGTGTAGGGATGACAGTTTGTCAGGCGATCACATGTCGGCAGTATAGCATTGTCGCTGAACGCAAATTAAAGCGCCGTGTTCTAATTAATTGTACTAGATATGCTAAAGGTGTATGGTGTTATGACAGTCTTTCTGCCATTTCAGGTTAGTTAGCGAATAAAACAATGTAACGGTTGTTTGTCACTCACTAGCCTCTTCCCCCTACGTCGCTGTACTGTTTGAAAGGTAACCTTTTCAAACCGAGAATTGACCAATACAAATATCAGTTTCGCTAGTAGACTGTTTCATCTAGCTCCGGAGCATTTTCGTACACTTCACCATCCATAAGATGGATTGCGAATCGTGGGTCTCCATTATCGCGGAGCGATATCCGGTACTTTACCGTATTCTGTTCGGCATTCATCCGGGTGAGAACAGACTCGAGAAATCTGATAAATTAGAGGTTTTCATACCACTTCGGAAACAGATAGCGCCTGGGCTTACAAAATATATGGGTATGAATAACTGTCGTATCATCCAAGAGGTGTGGTAGATCTGCAATTTTGAACAAGTAGGACAGCACATTACTCGAAAATGGCGGGTTACGTTGAGATTACGTTGGCAGACTTTAGCTGATTGGCTGGCGAAGTCACGTGGTATTGATTTCTGGAAATTCCCTCATGCAGTTGCCGAAAGTAGGCTGGAAAATGGATACACACGATCCCAGGCATTTGCGTACACTTCGCCATCCATAAGATGGCTTGCGAATCGTGTGTCTCCATTATCGCGGAGCGATATCCGGTACTTTACCGGATTCTGTTCGGCCTTCATCCGGCGGAGAACAGACTAGAGAAATCTGATAAATTTCAGGTTTTGATACCACTTCTGAAACAGATATTGTCTGGGCTTACAATATATATAGGTATGTATAACTTTCGTGTCATCCAAGAGGTGTGGTGGATCTGTAATTTTGAACAAGTAGGACATCACATGGCGAGTTACGTTGGGGTTACGTCGGTAGACTTTAGCTGATTGGCTGACAAAGTCACGTGGTATTGATTTCTGGAAATTCCCTCTTGCAGTTGACGAAAGTAGGCTGAAAATGGATACACACGATCCCAGGGTCAGTCTTACCGCGTATAGATGACCGAAATGGTTACAGGTTGGATCCCAGGGTCAGGTTTACCGCGTATAGATAACCCAGATGGTTACAGGTTGGCTCCGGAGACCACATTTGACTGCGGTCCGGGGTGTATTGGACCATTGTTATGAGGATGTGCTGCTACGTGCAATACTTCTTCTCATTTCCTCTGCTTGTCTCAGCCTGAGGTGTATACCGGGATGTGCAATTAGCCAGGACTTTCAGTGTTTCTGTGGGTGTGGAAATCAGACATCAGCTGTACTTTTCTGAAGTCCCCACATGCTTCCTTACCTGAAGCTGCCACTATAGAAATTCCATACTCTAGACGGGGTAAGACCAATGTTTTGTATAAAATAACGAAGTTGGGAGTGGAATATCCATTGTAGCCTGAACAAAGTCAGATAAAGATCCGAGTGCTCCAAAAAGCTGCGGTTTGCCTGGTCCTTTCATAGCATCTGAGGTGTACACAATACACAGCGTGAGAGAGAGCACAGACCCCTGTGGGATATCCAGTTTGGATGCTGTGCGGACATACGGTTTTGCGCTTAGTATTCAGATCATCCAAGTGTTTGGAAGAGTGCCATCGCACTCCAATTTCAAGATATTCGAGATATACCCTCTTCCGAACTGTACGCATGAGGGTGTCAGATTCAAGGCCCCATTACAAGAAATTAGACATCGCAGCAATCCAGAACTGCCCTGAATCCGTATCACGAAGAGTCTGATTCTTGTCTATCTGGCAATGTGGATAGAACTATATTGCTTCTATCTGGACTATGTCTAGAAGCTTAAAATCCACGGGCGTGAATCTCGAGTCCCTTGCCGCCGATGCCAAAGCGATTAAACAGCTTTAGATCCGCCGAGGTGATTGGTGCAAATCGTGGCTCCGATAACCTTCGAAGAACGAGAGCTAAATCCCACTTCAGAAGTTTAGATGCCGAGAAGTGTCGGTCAATCTTAAAAGATTTGACCAGTGCAGTTCGTTTAGGATATCAACGCCAGGATATCAACGCCAGATGGAACTTCAATACCTATGGAGATTGCTGCACGATAGCCATCAACAGTCACCGGAGCCAAACCCCTCTCCTGTAGCTGAACAGAGGCAAAGCTCGGCTAAATCTGTTTAGAGGCACACCACTGCCGAAACACCATCCACTTGGACTGGTAGCCAGCGGAAGTGAATGATCTCGTAGAAGAACCATTCTTTGTGCTGCTCTATCAGAAAAGCCTGCCTCAACGAGTTGACCGCGGAGAACCTGCAGACACGGAGGTTGCCATCTGCTGATGGTAAATGGACATGCCTGGCTGATGTAACAGTTTGTTGCATGCCGGACGTTGCCGGAGATGGTCCACCAGAAGTTCTAGATGATCAGGGAACCATGAGCGTATTGGCCACCATGGAATTATCAGATAAATCACATAAATATGTATGTGAATCTTCTGCAGAACTTGGGGGATGATGGCCATGGGTGGAACTGCATACGCAACCATTCCCGACCAATTTGGGACAAGGCATCGACTCCCATCGCTGCTGGGACCGGAGACATATATACCAGAAGTTGATTTTTAGCCGTGTGACAAACAGATCTACTAACGGTGTCTCCCACACCACGGAAATCTGGGTCAGAATTTCCAGATGTAGTTGCCATTCCGTGGACAGCATTTGATTCCGCCTGGACAAAGCATCTGCTAGGACGTTCAGGTGTCCCGCATGCGTACGGCGTGCCCGAACGGAAATGTTGTTCATCAAACAAAGGTTGAAAAACAACTCCGCTTGAACCAACAGCTAGAATGAGCGAGTGCCCGCTTGCTTGTTGATGTAGGCCAGGACTGTTGTATTGTCCGTCGCTACTAGCAAGAACTGGTCCTGCAGATAAAGAAGCAATGTCTGGACGGCTCGATTGACGGTGATAAAATTCAGAAGAATGATGTATAGGAGCTTCTCTGCGGACGTCTAGGGGACGAATATCGATTTGTAATTAGAATGGGCTTCCCACTTCTCCAATGAAGCGTCCGTGAACAGACGTGTTGGATGAAACGTAAGGAGGGTTACACCAGGCATCACGTTGAGGGAGTTGAGCCAAGTAAGGAGACATTATACACAATCTCTGACAGGAATCAATGGATTCCGATACCTGGTGACCCAAAATTGGTTCAAGTAAACCATTACGGGTCGTGGTTGCAGCCGGTCACTTGGAGTGACATGATATTTGAGCAGTGATCTTCCGCTCAACGGTCTTCTGGGGGCAAGCCTGTTCCAGTAGGATCTTGCAGGATATGCCTAGGAAGAGATGCTGTTGTGCCGGTACGAAGTCAGACTCGTCCTCGTTCGGGAGGTACCCCAAGGACACGAGGATATGGAAGAATTCGTAACCAGATGAATCTGTTATCTGCACATGTTGCGAATTAAGAAATTTTCTTGGTAGATGTGGTACTTCACTAGCCTCCGCTGTGCAGAAAACTAGCTACCAGCTGGACGACCCTGGCGTGAAGGGGGAAGTGGATAGGCCAAATGAAAGTACCTGAATTTGGAATTGTCGAGGACCGATCATAAAACGGAGCTACTTGCAAAAGGTGGATAGGGATTTGACGGTACGCATTCAAAAGAGGTCCAAATAAGTCATCCACTCCCCTTTCACCAAATCTAGTTTCATGGACCAGACGGACTCCATACCGAAATGCGGAGGTGACTCCAGGAAGTCCTTGTTGAGTTTGCACAGGTTTATGACCAGGCGCATCCCCTTGGTGTCCTTCTTCGGAACGAGTAAGACCAGAGAGTAGAACCCAGGATTAAGATCCGATGGTGGTAATTATATTGCCGCGTGCTTCTGAACTAGCTTGTCAACAGCAATTTGAATTTCTGTTAGATCATGTTCCTGTCGTACAGGGATACATGGCAGTCGTAAGGCAGTTGTAAGGCATGGGACCACTTTGAACGATAGAGGTATCCGTACCCGAGTATGGATGACCCATGGATCCGCCCCAATTTGGCTTCAGTTCCGCCAGGATCTTTGCAATCTTTCACCCACTAGAAGACCGAAAACTGACGGGACCGGAAGTATGGCCACAAATAAAGCAATATAATGACGAGATCGTTTAGATATATAATACTTCACAACGGTCCGTAGCTTAAATCTAGAGGACTACTTATTGTAATCCTGCTTAGATAAGGATGTACCACTAAACTTTCATAAACACAGAGCTCTGAGATAGACAGCCTATCTTGTACGAAGAGTGAAGCTAGAGAGAAAGTTCATTGCATGATGGGATTGGTGCATAGGCAGTAAGACAGACTGTGCAATATAGTAGTTCTTTTCTTCACTGGTACGTGAAGGTCAGTTTTTCAGCATAAAATATAAAAAATTTCCAGACAA
Source organism: Hanleya hanleyi (assembly GCA_036873755.1). Taxonomy (NCBI): domain Eukaryota; kingdom Metazoa; phylum Mollusca; class Polyplacophora; order Lepidopleurida; family Hanleyidae; genus Hanleya; species Hanleya hanleyi. The sequence continues at coordinate 32,825 of JAVTVY010012914.1, forward strand.
ATATTTTTATCATATTATATCTTTTTCGAAAGCTTGGAGTATCGTCTTTGAAACTACTCAGGCGTTGATAAGTATATCTTTGGTTCATTCATTCTCATGGTAGTGTTGATACCAGCTTGGAAATGTTGAGAATGCCGGTACTGAGGGAGTTCCACCTCCTTTGATCCTGGTCCATGGAGTGAATGTTCATGACAATGCAAACGATCTGTGTACATATTGTACAGTTATGGTGAATGACTTCGAGCCGGTAGTTCAAGTGAACATCTTCGAGGTTGACAGAGCGTCTGCTGAAATAGCCAGGCCGCTCCCCTTTCATATGATGTTAGCTGGTATCTATTTTTATCCCGATCGGTTCAAAGGAAAGTCTTCCGGTGCCATATCATATTGTAATATCTGTTAAAACAGATGTCCACACTCAGAGCAACTACAATCCATGTTGAAACATTACAATAGCCATTCATATGATAGATGCATAACCTCACCTTGGGTGTATGGGTAAGGAAGGCATGAGCCTCGTTGGTCTGACAATGCAAGTATGCGTTACGGCATACTTGGGGTCATATTGAAGCTCCTAATTGAACGTGAAAGGAGACAACTTTCCTTCACAACTGTTTTCATATGAATAGGGAAGGTAGGACCAAACCCATTTCGTGGAAGATAGCCACTACCAGTGTAACACCAGCACCCATCAAGGCCTTGCAAGTATGCGTTACGGCATACTTGGGGTCATATTGAAGCTCCTAATTGAACGTGAAAGGAGACAACTTTCCTTCACAACTGTTTTCATATGAATAGGGAAGGTAGGACCAAACCCATTTCGTGGAAGATAGCCACTACCAGTGTAACACCAGCACCCATCAAGGCCTATTCACCCCAAAGCTTGCAAAAACACCCACTGTATACTGGACTCACTCAAGTGAGTGAGTGAATATGATTTAATGTCGCTTTCAACTATATTTTAGTCATATAATGACGTTGGGTCCTATTCCTTTTCACACCCGGGAACCACACGGGTGGGGTGGACTCACTCGAATACAATACACCGATGCTCTGTATTAACTACATTGGCATTCTCCAAGACCGAATTGGTGCTCTGTAACTGGATACAACAATGCCACTTTATAGCATTGAAATCGTGCCCTACAACATCACATTCATCTTGAGTTCTCGCTACATTCATTCATCCGGTCATCTTGGATTGAGTAATGTGATCTCGGCATAAAACTGCTGTGATAACCCACTAATTAATTTCAACAAACATGCCAACTGGCTCTGTTACACATTAATGAGATAACAAAGCATAATTCAAGCATAATGTCTGGGAAAATATAGTACATATGTATAATAGTATGTCAGTTATCACCAGTTCGAAAAAGGCTCCAGGGTTCAAAGAAAGGGAAAAGTGAAATTATACAACCCAGGCTCTTCTTTGTTCTCTCAATAATGTGCAACTGAGCCATTCTTGTATGTCCAGCATACTTTTTTTGTCAGACATAGTGTTCAAAAAATTATCATTATGTTTCTCCCTCAATGTTACAGCAAAAAGTGATATTTCATGTCCCAGCAAATGGACTTACAATGGCTGTCCAACATGGCTGTCGACTTCCCAAAGGACATAAAAGTAGGACACCTAGACTCTCAATGAACATTTGTTCCATCATTTGATGGATATACTGACGAGTCATACTGACCAACATAAAACACTTTAATGATAGTGGATTATTTTATTTTTTCTGTATTTACAATATATCGAGTGAACAGAGATACCGCAAAAAAAAAAAAATTCTACATGTTACTTCCCGCCAATAAATATAGTTTCCATTCAGCAACAGTTGTCAATACTGTCAAGATTGCGTATATACACGATAACTACGGATTCATCTACTTTCACTTTCGCATTCATACCAGGTCAGTCAACCATACACCCTGCTGTTCAAACATTGTAATATTACTTATTTACAATATAAGTATACATAATATAAACATAGTGGAAGATTAAGTCATGTGTAGAACAGCGAATGTCCTCACATGGGCCGTTTTACATCATATCATACATATTACAATTACTGTGTGATCTGTAATTAAATGATTACAACTTGATGATGAAAACTGTTGATTGATATACTTAAGTTACCGTAATCTTTATATATTGCCAAATGAATTTCTTTGGATTGGCATGCCTACATGTTGAGAAAATTTATTTTAAAAAAACAAAATATGAAAAAAAATTAATTAAAGTACTCTCACAGACGAAGTAAGTGGAATTTATTACAAAAAAAAGTTAGCAAATATTGTGGATCCACTGACAGAGCTCAAAATTGATAACGGACATTCAAAAGGGACATAGACATTTTGTGTGTGACGGTAATAAGGTTGATTTTTGTTCAATTTAAAACCTGCAAAATCACTTTTTTTTCAGTATACATACTGAAGTGTCAGCCTGGAAATAAAATATAAAATGATCATTGGCATATATTCACCCAATATATTGTAAGTTTGGTTATTTGACAGAATCAAGTTTGGTTTTGGTTTCAGGTGTCATATTCTCGCTACAAATGCCTGTCGTATACCAAAATGGTTAAGGGAGCAAATTTTTATTCATTTTTATGCAACTGACCATCGTTATTTTTTCCAGGCTGATATTTGATATGTATACTTCAAGAACAATATTGTTTTGCAGGATCAGATTGAAAAAAAAAATATTTCAGTACACTCACACAAATGAGTTTTCCCAATGTAAATGTCGCATATCATTTTTCAAAAGGACATTTAAAAGAAGTGATGTGCGATCACTCGCTACCACTCCCACATTTACATGCATATGTAACAATTGTTAATGGCCCCAAACAAATTAATTCACCCTAAAATATGGGTGATCAAATAACATGGATAAACAGAATTTCCAGTATTCATGATAAGTTCATTGCAACGAAGAAAACATACTTTTTGAGGTGTTCAGTCTACCGTTTGCACATTACTGACAGAACAAAGCACAGCCTGTTGATCCATTGACCTAGGACTTCAAATGACCAGATACTGGTTCATATAATTTCACTTTGCCCTATCTTTTAACACAGGAGAATATTGTGAACTGGCGATTTTCATGTCATATTTGCCAAATTATACATTATTCTAAGCATAATAACACTTTCTTTGAAAAGTGGAAAAATATAGTACATATGTATAAAATTATGTCAGTTATCAAGTTCAAAATATTCAGCTGGGTCAAAAGATAGGGTAAAGTGAAAATATACCAACCAGCATCTCATCAGCTGAAGTCATGGGTCACTGCACAGATATGCTCTTTTTTGTTCTCCTAATAATGCGCAAAAGGCAGATTAGTGTATGATCAGTATGGTCTGAGTTCTCATTCTTACATCCGACCATATATTTGAATAAATCCTTTTGTCAAAGCCTGACAAAGTACACATTTTCATGAAAGCTTATCAACTATCTTATGCAAATTTTCAGATTCTGATATCTTTGAAATCCCTTGGGCAATGCATGACAAAGAAGTATCCGTTTTCCATGATAGCTTAACTAACCATGCAAATTTTCAGATTCCTTGATTGATAGTTTTTATGCATAATAGAGTTTATCCAAGTAAACAAAAGTTCTTTCTTGGAGAAAGATATGGTACAAACACAATTGCTGAAGAGTATTAATTACATTTACTTCTCCTTACACTTGAATGGCATCATCACATTCATCCAGTTTGACAATCAGGATTAATCTGAGATTTAATGTTGTTTGAATGAATATAATCTAGGTAAAGAGACGTGACAAATGTTACTTCGATAAAACTGGAGCAATTCCAGATAACATATACATACACTGCTGTGGTTGCAGAATCGGACTGAAAACTTAAAGATAGAAGTCTGAGCATTTCCGAATCCGAGACTATCAGATTTGAGGTGGTTTGGCGAATTTATACTTAAGACGGCTGTTGGCCGGTAAATAACGTTGTCGGTCGGTAGCAGGTCTGTGTAAGCTGGTAAATGACCAGACGTTGACCACAACTAAGTGAGGAACCTTAGATTCAAGTATGGTGGTGTCCGCTGGTAGTGCACTTCAGTGGGCTCTTCAGGCCTTGCTTTTTAATTGAAATTTACGAGAATCCAAACGGATTATCGCAATCTAACTCACCGAGAATCCATGGGAATCCAATGCCATCAGTTCTATGCAGATTATGATTTTTTTTTACGGGAATCTGCTGGATTCGTGTGAATTAGATTTCTGTGGAAAAGCAAGCCCTGCTGCTCGTCACTGTTGGCCAGTAAAACAAGATAAGCCAACGGGAAATCTTAGAAAATAAGAGATAAAGGACTGGAAGAAACATGTTCTGTGAATATTATGAAAATGATTAAATTTACAGTAACCATGATGTGGATTTACATGTTTGCCTTCTTGGTACCAATCCCAAAATTGAAACGATGACACGAGCTGCCAACACACATGAGCCAGCATGAGAAGTTAACTCTGAAAGTAGTCATTCACGATTATTTAAAAACAGGACCAGAAAATGGTGCTGAAAACATTATCAGAAACCTTTCAATTTCTTCTGCATCAAATTTTAAATCAGGCAAAAAAAAAGTTGAGTGAAGTGACATCATTAAAATTTCATTCTAGGAGGAGTGGTAGAGAGGAGTAAATTCATATGATGGTTGCGGAGGTCACTTCCTGTCACGTGTACAAGGTCAAGGCTGACAATGTAAAGTATGATTGGATAGGTCTCAGTGTCATTGATTCGACTCTAGCTGGTGACGCCATGATGTGTATGTATATGAATGGGAATTTGACCTTTCTCTACCATTGAGATGCTCTCACAAGATTTTTTTCTAGAAGAAATTAACACCACATTACCGGGCAATTCAGGGAATATAATGTTTGTGCTGGTCAAGAAAGGTCATATGCATTAACTAGAATGATGCACACAGGCCAGAAACTAAATAATATTTTTGGCAAAATAGGAGTTTGTACGGTCGATCAATCTCAGGTGAGGTGTGACCACTGTGAGATGTGACTCACTGTGAACTTTGACCACACGCAATCTGGGTTGTCATGGTAATTGATTTTTGATTCTGTCTATGCTACAACATGGAGATGTTTTCCCAATCAGTGACAACTGGTATAAATATTGTACATTTACATCAACTTATGCTCGTAGTGAAATATTGGCAACTTTCAAGTTGAAAATATGTCAGACATCGATATTTAAAATGGTGCGCCATGTTGAAGTATCGGAAGAAACAAAAGTCAAATACCCAGAGATTAATGGGCTAAGCTCACAGCAGGTCACACCATGAGAAAGGCAGGTTATTGTCCGAGATTAAAACCAGGGAACCCTATCAAGCTGGATTCAAGGGGATTATCTTTACCCATGGGCGGGCAACAGCCAATCTATTTTAGGCTATAGTAATCCGTCTAATTATTCAATACCCCTATTAAATTCAATCACCCCAATATTGTTGGACAAAATTCAATCAGATGTTCTAATAAATTTGATTGAAAAAAGCAAAGGAATAATAGATTATCAGCACGATTTTGTATCATTTTGTCAACTTCCTGTTCTAATAAATTTGATCACATCCTGTGATTGAATTATTAGGGGAATTACCATACCCGCTGTGAGTTAACAGCCAATAGGACTGAACTTCACAACAGCTTTGGAAAATATCAATTTTAGTTTGTATTATCAATAGCCATTCATGCAATCAGTAACCATGTCAACAGTCAATCTATTTCAGGCCACCCAGTAACCATTGAGACAGCCAATCAGATTTAACTTGACACAGCTACCTTATGAATTCATTTCCAAATACCTTTAACCACGACAACAGCCAAGCTGTTTTAAGCTATCAGTAACCAGGGAGACAGCCAATCGGATCATCCTTGATTAACACAGCCACAGTGTCTGAGAACTTGTTTCTGATCTCCTGTCACCATGGCATCAGCCAAACAAGTTCTGATCTCCTGTCACCATGGCATCAGCCAATCTATTTCAGCCAACCAGTAACCATGGCAACAGCCACCAGTGGTTAAACTTTCGCCCACAAAGGAGTAGTTACTTTTACATAGATGAAACTTCTGATGTTATTAGTGAAACCAAAAATTAATTGGTTTATTGAATTCTGCACAATAAGCTATGTTTTGAACAGCAAAGATACCCAAGTTTCATACTGTAACGTTCAAAGTCGAAAGTAAAGGAAATCCACATCGACGGATGTTTGAAACTGGGTTTTCATTTGTTGTTCTTTTTATGCTTTTTCATGTACATTTTAGCATAGAGTTTTAATATATGTAAAATAAGACACCTAGAACCAAAATGATATTGCGATGCGATGTCACGATGGATATGGCAACATTGGAAACGTTAGAGTCATTGTGGTCCAAGGTTCTCCTATTTTATATCTTCCTCATTTGCAAATTGTCTGGTAATGAGTCAGTCAGTCAGGGAGTCCATCCGAATCCTTTCGTCGGCAAAATAAGAACCGTTGACATTAGAATCTTGATCATTGGCATGAACGTACATTAGTGGACTGTTACCAGCAAGTGCTGAGCTGACCTACTTTTGATGAAAATTTGACCTACTTAGGTAACATTATGCTTGGACCCCCAAGTCACCTAGGTGACCTATAACATTACGCTTGGAACCCCAAGACATCTTCCTCACCCTACTTCATAGGTCCTGTGACTTTAGTCCTACTACTCATGTATTAAGGAATCCATGCAAAAAAGGTTTCACGGAAATGACAAAACAAGACTTCTACATGCCAGTTGGTGCTGTTTTACCTCACTTTTGACTACAAACATGTACAATATATATACACACAGCATTCTGTGCAGAATTGAAGAAGTTAATTTTTGGCTTCACAAATTTAACCGACGAACGAAAGAAGTTTTGCCAATGTAAACCTGATTACACCTTCTCCTCTTCATCTCAAAATTATACACAGAATAGTTTACAAATTCTACATTTGTCCCAGTGTACATATCACATAGCATATGGGGGAGACGTTTCCTGCCAAATCTGGATCAGTGGAAGGCGTAGAGGAGGATAAGTATAAGACAGACGGCTATCACCCCGGCGATTATGATCGTATCCCTCCGCTTCCGAATGTTTATCCTCTGCATCAAACTGTTGATGACTGGAAATCTATCTGAACACATGGTTAAGGGACATCATGGTCATTGCGAAATAGAACTGCACTTTTCAATGGAAATTCAGGCTAATATAGATAGAAAATCCCAGAGCATTACACTGTTTTTTATGTATATACTTTATAGAAGTGATAGTCCAATCTGCCCCGGACAGCGTGGCCTCATTCTGATTCTGATTCCAATTCTCCATGTGGTTCAAGGTAGAAAACGAAAGTTAGGAGTTTCTTATTTATGGCTTACTCCACTTTCTCCCCTTAATGGAATTGAATATTCCATCTCTTCATATATGGCTGGGTTGACCATAATTAACCTTCTTTGGTATATCTTTTATTTGTGGTAATTAAATCAAGTAACAAAGGAAGCTATAATCATGTTTCCCCGCCAATGTCAGTCGACGGATTGACTACGGCATTACCTGGTGTTCCAGGCTTGCATACGAATGTTCGAATACTATTCGAATAGTACTGCCGAAGATTCGAATGCCAAATTTCACCATTCGCTTCACTTTCAGCTCTAATATAAACAGACAGGAAAATGAATAGGCTCATGAATTTGAGGTTTTCCAGAAAACCGATCACAAGTACTTACTATTGAATTATATAACCTCTTTTAATTAAAGTGTAACTGTGGCACTTGTGTAAGTGTATGTCATATTCAAGATAAAGATGTGAATAACAAAACGTAGTAAAGTTTTCCCCCAAGAATTCAATTGTATTCTGTCTCAGAGGATTAAAAGGCAGCTTTCTACAGTGGGAGAGAAATCTACACTGCCTCTTTTGACGTCAGAGATGACATTAACGATGTCATACTTCAAGCTTCCTGCACTGTCTGCGGGACGTCGCGGCAATGCAGAGAATGGAATAGTATTGTAACAATGCTGCGTTGTGACGTGGTTAATCGTTCCATAATAACGTCACAAGTCTCGACATGCTTGTGACGCTGTGCACTACAATAACATTAATAACATATTAGAGTCGTTGAACAAGAAACAAGGTATAAATTCTATAATTTTGAAGATTATCTTGGGTAGGACGTAAGCTTGCAAAAGTACCACAGTTATAATTTAAGGGCATATAAAGATTCGCACAAATATGAGACTATGTTGCAGCATTTATCAGACAATGAAAAGGATACTTGCTAATGAGTTAACTTTCTGTGAGATTGCACTTAACACTCCTTTCTGAGTCTGAAGATTCTCTTTTGTTGCCATAGCAATGCTGAAAACGAAAAAGACTGAATCATGAATAAGTGGACATATACAATTTAAATCAAATTTCTGTCATAAAAGTACCAAAATCATTTCTATCCAGTGTATTTCTTAACCAGGGCTCTCAAGGAGCAAAATGAAGGCGAGTGATTCGTCACTAGCCTGAATTTAAGCTCGGGCGAGTGCTTTTATCACTCGCCTGAGAAATTCCTGAGGCGAGTGAAATGCTGAAATTGCTTCTACAAGTACATCACAGAATATGTGGGTCACATATGCGCGGTTCAGAATGGTGTTGTAGTCTTCTTTAATTCGGAACGCTGATGTAAGTTCCTCTCCCCATTTTAGGTACGTCGATAGTTCTATCGGCTTTCCTTTCGGATTCGACATCGTGCAATTTTCCGATAACATCTTGCTAACAGTGACAAAATTGTTACGAACGAAAACGCATGCGTGCTTGGCACCGGAATTGCGTGAGAGCAATGAAAAGCATGGACTTGATCGTGGGACGAAAGTCAAGTCCGCGTAACAGCGAGAGTAAATCAATATCGAAAACTAATGTTTAAAACGGAGTGATGTAATGTAAAACAAAATCGGAAACTAATGTTTAAAACGGCGTGATGCCATGGTCGTTTGAGCCGTGGTGTTTGACGGATTTTATATTTGTGGAAATCATAACCCACGGCTCAAAACGTGTCTGTATGGAAATACAAGGGAGGCAACCAGTCTACCCGTAACGGATCTGTAATTTCGTTCCGATACAGGGTTTTACTTTTTGCACAAAAACATGAAGCGGAAATGGCGGGAAGCCTTCCGAAATTGCTGAACAACAAGATCTTTACGAAACCAAGAATTTTACGACAGCTGAAGATGTCATTAAATTTTATTCTGACCTATGAAACGTGCCAATGATGAACAACAAGATATTTTGGAGCCAAGAACTTGACAGCAACAGCTGAAGATGTCATTAAATTTTATTCTGACCGACGAAAATTCACCACTCGCCATTTTTTGATTTCAGGTGAGCAGGAGGCGCGCGCGAGTGATCGCTCGCCTCTCCTTGAGAGCCCTGTTAACAGTTTCACATCAAGTTCTTGTAACTCTCTGGTATGACCATAGCAGCAGCATAAAATTCTGTAGCTATGGAATTGCTTAACGGTTCTTTTTTTATGCTAAATTGTTGTAAGAGATTATATTTGACATTTAATAGCGGTTGAATATTTTTGGGAATGGTCAAAGTTTAAAAAATGTGAACTTGAAATCCTCTATAACCATGCCTGTTTGTAAACGGCGAAGGCTGTGACCTGCTGACCCATGACATCGGAGTTTGATTACGATTGTTTGTGGCAAGCAATGAATCGTAGCGAATGTTTTTATCAACATTCCCATTGTAATGCCAACAATGTCACAAAGCTAAAATGTAATGCCTTTGTTTGCGTCATGAAGATGTTGTCAAACCCAATCGTTGTGCAAGGGACTCCTGGTGTACATCTGTGGTTCTAAATCTTCCTCTCCTGCCTATATCTACAGCATGGAAAAGATTTTTAACTTCTGATAACTGGTGTAAATATGCATTAAATTATCCTACTATTCCAAGAAAGGACCATCATGCTTTCAAAGAGGATAATTTTGGCAACTTCGAGTCGAAAACAGTCCAATAATCATTGATTAAAACTATTCTCCATACTGTAGCCATAAGAAGGAAAGGGAAAGTATGAACCACAAATTTAAGCCTGGATGGATCTTTAGTCTAAGCATTCAAGTGGGTAAAGCAGATACATGTAAGCACATCGCTGATTAGAAGACATTAAAATCAATTTGGACGGTCACCTACCTAATCTGTTCATCGACCAGTCTCTCTGAGCTACAAGGAGAAATTAATACATAACTTTTTTTGAAAATGAAACATTTTTTTGTTCAAATCAGATTTATTTATTAATTCTTGAAAATTTCTTGATAAGCATTTAGAAGTCGGCGTATATAACACAAGGCTATTGTATGGATAACAACTTCTTTGTTGCTGTGGAGCTGACGTTTTAGGCCTACTCACTGTTTAGATTATTCTTTATATAAGCTTACCTGACATGACTAGCTCATGAAGCAACCTATTGTGCTATGATTGTTTTGTGACCTTTTGTGCTTGTTATTCATTTGTATAAATAACCTCATCTGTACAATGTAGTTCATTAGCTTTGAAAAAGTTGGAAGTATCTCCAACAAAATATCTGCTCCACAGCAATAAAGAAGTTCTTAATTCTTGAAAAGGCATGTGAAGAACAAACTCAACCTATGGATGTAATACTATCAGAAATTTAACAGTCATCAATCAAACACAGTCACAAATACAAGCCAGGGGACACACTTGTATAAGTGACCCCACTATTATAGAAGCTTAAAATTGGGGTAAATCACTTATCTGAGTGATTACTCAAAAAACTAATCATTTTATATCTTAAAATCATGTTTATTCTGCTACGTGAGTGGGGCTTTGAAATGATGCTCAGAATGGCATAAAGTGTCAATTACAGCCTTGCAGAGCAAAAAAAGACAACAGTTTGTGATTTTTTTTATTCCTTCATCATTTGGTCGAGTGACTCCTAATAACCTTGACAACCAGCATTCATGCTGCCAAGTGATGTTTCGAGAATACATGATATATTCAATACACAATTTGGTAAGAAACCTGGATCCCCCCGCCCCCATACCAGTAAATATCCTTAGCAATAAATTATTGTGTGAGAATGTTTATCACAAGCAGTTTAGTGCATTAAAACTCTCAATGGTACAGGAATATTTTGCAAAAACTGTTTGCAATGAAGAACAACTTACTTTCGTATATGTTCATGTTCTTTCAAGTATAATTCTGTTCTTCTATTCAGACCAGATGAATTTTTATATGCACTGAAAAAGAAAATGAAATGTGAGAACCCAGATCAAATCAACATTGTAATGTAATCTCATATATTTTAATTTACACCTCTTTCACTGAAACTAAAATGTGATCATTTTTAAAACAGACACTCAACATACATTCAAGGGGAGATAACTCTTCCAAATTATCTCCCTTAGACCAACAATATTTTCAACTGCATTTCTAGGTGTTAACTTCAATAATATGGTATCAATACATTCGGAATGGAAAGCAATGTTAATAAAACATCAACTCCAAAGTGTAGGTACATGTAAGATTTGTATATTTGAAAATTCTGTCAGATAAATGAAAATATTTAACAATTTTGAAGAAAATGCTAACTCATTTCAGCTGATTCAGCTGCAAGTTATTTTGCCCACCAATGCAGTTTTACAGGATACATCGCAGATTTTCTATACAGAAGCAGATGGATTAGAAACAAACATTTTTGGAGGAACAATTCCTGTGATTCCAGCCTGCTCTATAAATATTGTTCAATATACATACTTGATATCCCTCCTGACTGAGCCTAATAAGTCCTCCCTCTCCTGTAATGTGGCAATATTGGCTTTGGTTTTCTGGAATTCATGCGAGTAGTCCTGTAGTATATCTCTGTGCCTTTGTAGGGTGTGGAGAAGGGCGGCGTTTGGGGCCGTCAGACTAATGCTCTGTGTGTACTCTGCCATTCTGTCATTCGTCTCCGTTAACTGCAGAAAGACGAGTGAATGAAAAATTACACCAGTTAGTACAGCTGTGAACAGTAATAGCTGGATTCTGAGACAAAAGGGTTAAGACAGCAGCCAAATGGAAAGGATGTTGACATGGGTGGTACAAGTTTAGAATCGACACATGCAGGCCTGCAAGTGGCTCACAGTGAAAACATAGGAGAAAATATAGGAGGAATTTTACCAAAATATAGGAATTTTCTAAATAAAATATAGGAAATAAAGGAGTCTGAGACAGGTGACTACTACACTGTATATTCCAAACTTGGTATTTTTCTGGTGTTTAATTATTTCCACTGACTGCATCATGGTGATGGTGATTGATAAGACCCATTCGGTGCACAGTATGGTTCAACAAAGAGACATTTATATGTTTTCTTATTTTTCTGAAGAAAAAAATCTGAAATGTATTTCCTCATGCCATTTTGACTCATTTCAGAGAATTGGTGAAAGTTTTCATGGGAAAAAGTCAAAATATAGGAAATATAAGAAAATATAGGGATTACAGGAGGTTTTGAGTTCAATATAGGAAAATATAGGAATGACTAAAAAATAGAGGAAAATATAGGGATTATAGGAGGTTTTGAGTTCAATATAGGAAAATGTAGGAATGACTCAAAAATATAGGGAAATATAGGGATTATAGGAGGTTTTAAGTTCAATATAGGAAAATATAGGAATGACTAAAAAATATAGGAAATATAGGAGGCACTTAAAGGCCTGCACATGATCCCGTTCTCCCATTGTCAGAGTGTGTAACCTCCTAAACTGTTGGTGTAACACCCTCTGACTGCATTGTGCAGGAAAACGTGACATGCATGCGCATTCAGTCTTTATTGACTGTATCTGCATACTAGAGACTGATATGGGGGGGAGGGGATTTGGCTCAATGTCACACTCAAGTTTGTTTCGCTCATATGGTGACAGTCAGTTTGGTTGGTGGAGGAAACCAGAGTACCCGGAGAGAACCACCGCCTGTCGGCAAGTAACTGACAAACTTCCACACATGGACCAGCTGGACTCGAACCCGTGCCGGTTCAGCGGTGTGAGGCTAGCGGTCACCAGCGAAGCGCCTTAGACCACTGGGCCACTGAGGGCCCTAAGAGACGGAGATGGAAAATGAATACAGTATATATTATAGAAGACGGAAAAGTTAGCTGCTCAACTGTTTGAAAAGCACACACATTACAACGTTCTGTTTTCCTGCGGCTTTTCGAGTCCACTCTGGTCCATTTAGTAACGAACGGTGAAGACTCTAATAATCCAATCACAGGAACTATGGGCTGAACAAGTTTGATGTGACTTGCAAATGGTACGAAAAAGAATACCGTGATCATGGTGAGGGGGGAAAAAATTATTTTACATCGCCCAAAAATTTTAGAGCATGATGAAGTATCTTAGGCAGATCGACACCAGGTTGGGGTACATGTATGTTGATACATGCAGTGCTGCAGGCATATGATATTAGGTCTGTACAGAAAAGCATGCCTGAAATCAGAACGAATACAGCCCAGAGAACTGATAGAATTCTTGAAGAATCTGGTTGATACATTACCTCAATCTTAATAAATTAATATCCTATCAATGCTCCCCAATCGTATATGTCGCTAAGTAGGATCTTACTGATTTCAGTTGAATTTGGTTTTTAGAGCGCCCAGGTAATGAATATTCAATAGTCTTATGACATGATGGCCGCATTTTAACTACTTTACTTGCGGACGTGGATAGGGGATAGGGTCATCTTATCCGCTTGAACCCAAGGTTTATGCCAAGGACCAGTCCATATTTCTACCCCGCTTTATGGTGCCAATCTGACAGGAGCGCGGCAACATCAGAAGATACCCCAGCAGCGTGATGCCTCATTCGACTGAGCCAACCAAAAAGCCCCCCCCTACCATTTTGTTCCCTTCAAAGCACTACGAAGAGTTCTCGGGATTGGTCGACACTCGCGTTAGTGCAAGCCGGTTAGATCCCACAAGCGACATATCCAAATGGGGAAGCAGATAGGATTTAATTTTAATTAGATTGTACATTACCTTAGCTAATAACTGTTCAATCTCCATAGCCATTGTATCAAACATGTGGTCGCTGTTAGACTTGTTCAGGAGAGGGGAGCTGTCACTGAAAGTACACAGAAGAAATGATTGAAATGAGTATTTCCATAGGGCAATTATAGTTCATCCAATCATAGGGACCCGAGTAAGGTCTCCATGCAATAATTCAAACACAAAATGTCCAACTTTCAATTCCATTAATTAGAACACAAAGATAGACTAACATGCTGTTTTTTTTATCGTATTCTAGAGCAATCATATGGTCACCTTTGACTTTGACCTATTCTCACCGCAAAATCAACCAGCTTCTTTGGGTCAACACAGACAACAATCCTGTTAACTTTCAAGAAGACGATCAGCATAGCATAACTCAATATAATGTCCGGACAAGCTTAAAAGCATTAAGGAAGAAAGAACAAAAGGATGAGGTCAGATGTACAAGCCAAGAACATAATGCTGCTTCGACTGAATTTGGCGTGACATAAAAACAGCTGGATATGCGATTACTTTCCCATGATCAAATAATTGGAGGCCATTCTTGAGACAAAACACTGGTTACAAAATGATCATTTCAACCATGTCAACAGATCTAGATCTATTTTCAGGTAGTAAACTACATACTGCCTAGCTATTATGTCTTTGGGGAAATTATGCCTCTCATCTCCCTTTCTCTACTGAAGGTTAAAGCTCAGGATACCGTTGTATGGATGTAGGTCTCCATCCATTGGGACATATATGACCAGAGAATTCGCGGCTCAAGCCAGATATTCAAATAGACACAATGAAGTCATAATGAACAAAAAAAGGCACCATAATGAACAAAAGGGAAATAAAATATAAACCATGCATTTATATGAAATGTCTCATCTATATGATTAACTTGGTGAATAAATGCTATGTACCAAGATTCCGTGTGATGAATATAGCGAATAATAAATAATGGAGAAGTGAGCAGTGAAGTGACCAGGTAAGTACGATTACAATGCATTGATAATTAACTCCACAAACTTCACTCCTGGATGAAAACGTACTTGTATGTGATACATATTCACCTCGATCAGGAAATCATTCAGCGGTCGAAATTAACACCTGTCCACCTGTCTCGGACAGGTAGTTTTGCACGAGACAGGTACAACAATTATGTTACTTTTCTCAATATATTTTTGCTCAAACACCTTCAAACTGATGCAGGAAATTCCCAACAGATTAATTAAATCATTATTAGATAGATACAAATTAAACTAAACAGGCTTCCATGTTCTTGGACGATTTTTTTTGTTTTCTCCATATTTATACAACATCACAATACACAAAAGCAACACTACGTGTATTGTACTGTATGATTAGAACATTCAGGTTACTGTTGAGGTGGGACAAGTAGAATTTTTTTTTTACATTTTAACACTTGGTCACATGTCAGGCTGCAGTCATGTTATATATTTTATGTAACAGAATTCCTATCTCTCCTGTTTTTCGCCAAAATATTGATGCTGCATATTTTCACCAGTCAGCAGATCAATTTATAAATTATAACCTCTACAAGTGATGTCAACATTTTCCCTGTTCACAAAATAATGATATTTTGCCAGTGAGTCACAGAGTGTAATGTTAATTCATTAAATACAGTTGAACAAACTTCATGCCTTCAAGTGAATGTGGTATATTCATAAAACTTCCATAAACATGAGATTTTGACTGAGATACATGTATTTCATATCAGCTTATATCGTTGCATCCCAGATGTTTAGTTCAATTATGCATAATTTTCCTGGAAAGCCAAGACATTAAAGTTGATCAGGAAGGTATCACTTGAGACCTGTACTCATTTTTGTTAACTGTGCAAATTGGCATTTATAACCTTGTAAAGTTATAAGGTACTCTGCACATTTTGATAACATTTATGGACCAATCCAATCTTCTGAAGGTAACCTTGTCATACTTGCATTGTAACAAGATAACGTTTTCTTCCTTCTGGTCAACTTTTTGTGTCAATAGGCACTTTTACTAATAACTTCTCAGAGTTATTGCTATATGTAGTTTATAACTTTGCTAGGTTATAAATAACTTTTCATAACTATAAGTTGGTCCCCTGACTGCTCACAGCAGTGAATTTTTTTGTTTTCTGAGTATTTTTCAACGAAAACTGAAGAAAATCACTTCCAGTGCACATTGATTTCACAACACGACATCGGGTGGACAGGCAATGTTCTTTTACGTTGTCGAGAAGATGCCATTCTGCCTATTTATGAGGTATTGGTGAATGTCTACATTTCAATGGCTTGATTGGATTGAAACAATGGATTAGAAAATCTGCGAACAAAAAAATATTCTCAAATTAAATCTAGAACATGTACATGATGTGGATGGACTGTGAAAAGAAAAATCAGCGCCGATGAAAATGTCATGAATAAGACACCTTATAAGGCACTCCTCTAATAATTCAATCACAGGAAGTAAAATTTCCACCATAAAATCTGGGGTGATCAAATTTATTAAAACAAGGAGTTGGCAAAATGCCCATAATGCAAATAATTCAACACATTATTTTAATGATTTTAGATCTATATTATTCTTTAGATTTATTAAAATGACCAATTGAATTTTGTACACAAAATTGGTATGATTGAATTTTTGTGATTGAATTATTATTACATTTAGGCCTACATGTACTACCGTACACATGTAAAATGTTATGATAATTATGTTCAGGGGTTGAAGGGGGATAAGTGAATGGATTGAAGGATGCATACTACGATGGGAATATATGCAATTGCGTAAGCAGTACGTATGAGATATTGTGGCATTTGGAATACAGGGTGAATGGGGTTGCGTATATATTGGAGATAGGACTGTCATGACATAGACCCGGGAGACACATTCCCAAAAGACATGACCATGTCCCCAGTGTGTTATGATGCAAGCTTTCATAACAAATGGGGTTGTCGTGATTCCACCGCACGTGTCGATAGGCAGACTGAAGATGATCTTGGGGCCCTAGCTAGTATGGCATGTATGGGGGGGCTGCAGCCCAGGGGGCGGGGTGTATCTTGTCTGAACTACATGTGTAATCAGAAGACTGAAGAGTGTCCCAAAGCAGTAATGAACATGGTTTTCTAAATAACTTCTTTGTGTCAATCAGATTAGAATATTTACCCCTGGTTATTTAGTTATGCTGTGTACATTATAATAATAATTATATTGATTATAGAGGTACGTACTGGTCAGAATCGGATCTCAAATGTGAATATTTCATGTCTTCCAAGTATGTAGTATGCAGACTTCCATGCTTCTCTTCAACTCAATGCATTTAGTCACTGGTTATCCCGAGATATTATATGCATATAGCGTACTTATTGTACAGAGTATTCAGTATTCTTGTGATTGACACATAATTGTATCCAGAAAGGTTTCCTGAAAGGCCTGCGATTCAGTAAAATAGCATTGCAGCCAACGCCTCTATTAAGACTTGTGCCACATTCAGGGTTCATATACTTACAGCAGGAAAACATTCTAGGAATTTTCCAGGACTATCCAGGTCAATACTTTAAATTTTCCAGGAGTCTTTAGCACGATAACTTTTAACAAAGATGAGCAAATTAAGAAAGTGCAGGAACAAATTTTGGCACAGTAAAGCCTGGTATCAGTTCATTGGTTCTCCCGGAAGACAAAAGTGTACTTCTACCAGGAATTTCCAGGAGTTTAACTTTATTTTTAAGCATTTTCCAGGACTTTCCAGGTTAGCAATTAAATTCGATGAGTTTTAAGGACTTTCCAGGAGGCATATGAATCCTGCACATTGAAGTACAATGTTCTACACGTGACTGACATAACGTTCGCAATACATGGCTATGCGTGAGCATTTGGTAATGTACCAGGGAGACATGTACCCCAACATGACAGATATATTTCATGTAGTAGCCATCATGACAAATATTCCTTCAGGCGATGTCTCAGTTCCTCATAAAATGATTTGGGGTAGTCCGAGCTTCCTAGGAGTCTTCTGCCACACGACAGATTGTCTGACTGGGGCCAGAGTTCTCTCCCATACAAAAACATGAAATGGGAGTGACCACAAGGTCGCACGACCTTATCCCAGTAAAATTTATTTTTAAAAAATATTCGGCCATTCTACAACACTTAACTCGCATGTATTTATTCATGAATAATTTCTCTTCATTGTCAGCCCAAATTTAAAAAGATCCATCATATTCTTCACAAGTTTTAGTTTTTCCTCATTCCAAATAGAAAACAGTACTGTGTCAGATGTGGTTTCGTTGAAGCAAATGAAATGAAAGTTGTTAACACTGTAAATAGACAAAGAAAGAAACAGATCTTGTTAACTTTGGGCTGACAATGAAGGGAAATTAAATCATTAAACATATGCGAGTTAAGTGTTGTAAACTCTCGAATATTTAAAAAAAAAAAAGTTTACTGGGATGAGGTCCTAAGACTCTGTGGTCGCTCACATTTTGAGTTTTTTTGTATGGGAGAGAACTCTGACCCCAGCCAGACAATCTGCAAGAAATTATCCGTTGTGACTAAATCTGGACTCTTGACTAAATCTTGGGATGATCCCCAAATAATCCCGGGAACATGTCCGAACCATGCCGTCATGACCATCACCAGATTCCTCATGACAAATCCCTCCACCTTCATGATCCCAGGCT